>JAKOOJ010000001.1:190623440-190683440 GCA_022577455.1 Arizona elegans
TCCAGCTCAGTAGAATCTCATCTACTCGGTTCTGGGCTTTTTTCCTTTCTAACACCTAGCAAGCTCTGACTGCTAGGTGGGAGACCTAAATAGATCCATTTCTAGCTCGTTAGCTGTCGTCAGTAGGCCACACCCACCTCCTCCCTGTAAAGGCATAGTATCAATTTTCTTACTTCTTCGTAGGGTCTATGTGTGTTTTTCTTCTAGCCAGGTTTTCCCTACGTAGCCAAGGTTTTTTTGTAGCTCCAGCTCAGTAGAATCTCATCTACTCAGTTCTGGGCTTTTTTCCTTTCTAACACCTAGCAAGCTCTGACTGCTAGGTGGGAGACCTAAATAGATCCATTTCTAGCTCGTTAGCTGTCGTCAGTAGGCCACACCCACCTCCTCCCTGTAAAGGCATAGTATCAATTTTCTTACTTCTTCGTAGGGTCTATGTGTGTTTTTCTTCTAGCCAGGTTTTCCCTACGTAGCCAAGGTTTTTTTTGTAGCTCCAGCTCCAGCTGGAGGTGTTAGAAAGGAAAAAAGCCCAGAACCGAGTAGATGAGATTCTACTGAGCTGGAGCTACAAAAAAACCTTGGCTACATAGGGAAAACCTGGCTAGAAGAAAAACACACATAGACCCTACGAAGAAGTAAGAAAATTGATACTATGCCTTTACAGGGAGGAGGTGGGTGTGGCCTACGGACGACAGCTAACGAGCTAGAAATGGATCTATTTAGGTCTCCCACCTAGCAGTCAGAGCTTGCTAGGTGTTAGAAAGGAAAAAAGCCCAGAACCGAGTAGATGAGATTCTACTGAGCTGGAGCTACAAAAAAACCTTGGCTACGTAGGGAAAACCTGGCTAGAAGAAAAACACACATAGACCCTACGAAGAAGTAAGAAAATTGATACTATGCCTTTACAGGGAGGAGGTGGGTGTGGCCTACTGACGACAGCTAACGAGCTAGAAATGGATCTATTTAGGTCTCCCACCTAGCAGTCAGAGCTTGCTAGGTGTTAGAAAGGAAAAAAGCCCAGAACCGAGTAGATGAGATTCTACTGAGCTGGAGCTACAAAAAAACCTTGGCTACGTAGGGAAAACCTGGCTAGAAGAAAAACACACATAGACCCTACGAAGAAGTAAGAAAATTGATATATATATATATATATATATATATATATATATATATATATATATATATATATATATATATATATATATATATATATATATAATCTTTAGCCAGGTTCTACCTACGTAAACCAAGATATTATGCAGCCCTATTTCAGTGAAATCACAATTCACTAGTTTCTGGGCTTTTTTTCTTTTGGCAGCCAGCAGACCCTTTGCTGCCCATTGGGAGACTAAGATAAATCTATTTCGGCCTTATAAGGCCTCATCAGTTAGCCACACCCTCATCTCATGTATCCTCCCTGTAAAGATACAATATTTGCTTTTCTTTCTTTCTCGTAGGTTTTATGTGTATTTCTCTTTAGCCAGGTTCTACCTACGTAAACCAAGATATTATGCAGCCCTAGTTCAGTGAAATCACAATTCACTAGTTTCTGGGCTTTGTACCTTTACAGGGAGGATACATGAGATGAGGGTGTGGCTAACTGATGAGGCATTATAACACTGAAATAGAGCTATCTTAGTCTCCCAATGGGCAGCAAAGAGTCTGCTGGCTCCCAGAAGAAAAAAAAAAAAAAAGCCCAGAAACTAGTGAATTGTGATTTCACTGAACTAGGGCTGCATAATATCCTGGTTTATGTAGGTAGAACCTGGCTAAAGAGAAATACACATAAAACCTACGAAAAAGAAAGAAATACAAATATACATACATACATACATACATACATACATACATATATATATATATATATATATAAGTTTTCACAGGTAAACCAGGATATTATGCAGCCCTAGTTCAGTGAAATCACAATTCACTAGTTTCTGGGCTTTTTTTTTTTTTTTCTTCTGGCAGCCAGCAGACTCTTTGCTGCCCATTGGGAGACTAAGATAGCTCTATTTCAGTGTTATAATGCCTCATCAGTTAGCCACACCCTCATCTCATGTATCCTCCCTGTAAAGGTACAAAGCCCAGAAACTAGTGAATTGTGATTTCACTGAACTAGGGCTGCATAATATCTTGGTTTACGTAGGTAGAACCTGGCTAAAGAGAAATACACATAAAACCTACGAAAAAGAAAGAAATACAAATATACATACATACATACATACATACATACATACATACATACATACACACACACACACACACACACACACACACACACACACACACACATATATATAAGTTTTCACAGGTAAACCAGGATATTATGCAGCCCTAGTTCAGTGAAATCACAATTCACTAGTTTCTGGGCTTTTTTTTTTTTTTTCTTCTGGCAGCCAGCAGACTCTTTGCTGCCCATTGGGAGACTAAGATAGCTCTATTTCAGTGTTATAATGCCTCATCAGTTAGCCACACCCTCATCTCATGTATCCTCCCTGTAAAGGTACAAAGCCCAGAAACTAGTGAATTGTGATTTCACTGAACTAGGGCTGCATAATATCTTGGTTTACGTAGGTAGAACCTGGCTAAAGAGAAATACACATAAAACCTATGAAAAAGAAAGAAATACAAATATACATACATACATACATACATACATATATATATATATATATATATATATATATATATATATATATATATATATATATATAAGTTTTCACAGGTATATATGTGTGTACAGTTAATATTTCGGGTTTCTTCCCGTGTAATTGTAAACATATCCTTAAAAGGGTAGTAGCGACGTTTTGACGAAATCGCATTCGTCATCTTCTGGCTGATGTTCTCAGTTTGGTGCTTATGGACAAACTGTGTAAAATGTTACGATCACACAGTTTGTCCATAAGCACCAAACTGAGAACATCAGCCAGAAGATGACGAATGCGATTTCGTCGAAACGTCACTACTACCCTTTTAAGGATATGTTTACAATTACACGGGAAGAAACCCGAAATATTAACTGTACACACACACACATATATATGTATGTATATAACAGGGGAGAGTGATATTTCCCGCTGAATGATGAGTAGGATTGCTTCAGTCTAAGGCAGGAAAACAGTCAAGTAAATACTCCAGGGGCCTTTTCAGAGACTCACGAATATGGAAGCAAATTTTGGTCATTAATATTAATTCTGCCTTTTATATTGATGAACTTATTATAGTATTTGGAAACACAAAATAGGAAGTTGAGTATCTAATTATTTGGAAGACTATAATTGTATTCAGCCAGACAAGGCTTCAGTTTAGAATTACCCATCAATACAGATGACTGAAGGTTGTTCATGCTCTCCATCTACCCTTATAGTTTGAAAACTCTCAAAGAAGACTAATTTGAGATGGAAATTAGCCAGTTATTTAAGTCAAGGCATTTTACCTACTTGACATATTTTTCCAGTTATTTAACACCCACTCCCTCTCCTGAACAGAAGTATGTATTAAGGTTGTGCAGGCTTCAAAAATGAAGGATTAATTAACATTAATATGTAATTAACATATAAGTTGCCCACATCATTTAAACCCATTGCATTTTTTTTAAAGGGCTTTGGAAGAATTGCTTTGGAACTTGCACAAAGAAAAGCATCTCTCTGCTAATCATGAAACAAAGTCTGTAAGCCTGGAAAAGGGTATAATGTCCTTATGCAGCTGACATCTACGGCTTAGCTTCACTGCTGCATTGAAATGTTACTGATCCATATTTGAGTTGGCAGACATCTCTGCTGGCATAACGTTCCTGCATTCATTGCTGATATCTGTCCTACTTCTTTGTCTCTGAAAGTCACTCCAAAGAAATGGGATGACGAAGCTTAACAGATTTTACGCGTGTTGAGGCTGCCTTTGGATGGTGTCAGGAAAAGGAGAAAAAAGTCCTTCTGTTCAGGCTTCAAAAAATAAAATAAAATTCAGAAGTAGTGTGTCAGTCCTCACACAATTCCAATTGCCATTCCCAAACACTCCATCTCCTGAGGATCATTGCCCAGTCTGTATGTCATTGGGCCAGTGAACCAAATAAAAATTAAATATCTCCCTACTGGGATATCTGAGGATTAAGGTGTTTTAAAAAGGACCTAACTTTTCAAACTGTCCATTTCGGAACTGATGGATCCTTAAATCCCAACAAGAATCAATAGCATGATAGAGCAATGATGTCTATGACTTTCTCAGAAGCATTTGAATGCTGCAGTCAGGGGTGAAATCTACTTACCTTCCCTACTGGTTTGGAAGTGTGCATTGTGTGCGTGTGCGTCATGTGCAATTTTGTACCCTCTGTGCATGCGCAGAGGGCAAAAAACAGGTTACTTCCTGGTTAAAACCAGGAAGTAATCGTGTCCGGGTGGGTGGGCGGAGCCTCGCACTGCCACCGCTACCGGTTCTCCAAACCACCCGCCGCCGCTACCAGTTCACCTGGTAGCATTTCACTCCTGACTGCAGTACGGGTAGTCCTCAATTTACAACAGTTCACTTACTGACCATTCAAAGTTACAACGGCACTGAAAAAAATGTGACTTATGACCATTTTTCACACTGATGACTATTGTAGCATCCTCATGATCATGTGATTTACATTCAGATGCTTGACAACTGACTCACATTTATGATGGTTGCAGTGTCGCGGGGTCATGTGATCCCCTTTTGCAATCTTCTGCCAAGCAAAGTCAATGAGGAAACCAGATTCACTTAACAACCATGAACCATGCAGAGATTCACCTCACAAATGTGGCAAGAAAAGTCCTAAAATGGGGAAAAACTCAGGACGTTTAGCAACATAAATTTTGGGCACAAATGTGGTCATACGTTGAGGACTACCTGTATGTGGACCTACTTAAGCAGTGGTCATTTGTTCTGCATTCGCTGTCCACCAGTTATATATAATCTCAATCAGTGAATGTTTGTACTGTCCAAAGTATTTCAGGGTTCTGAAATTATAAACGTGGTATGTGTTAGGGATATAGAATATGCTGTAGATTTCACAAGATAATAAAGTGATGTGATCTATCAGTGCAGACTTTGCTATTGCTTGGATAGGTAAGAATTTGTAAAATTGGGAAGCATTTTTTTTTTTTTGTTCAAAAATTCATAGAATAGAATAATGCTGGAAGGGACCTGGGATTGGAGGTCTTCTAGTTATGCCCCCTGCTCAAGCAGAAGAATCTATAATATTTCGGATAAGTGCCTGTCCAGTCTCTTCTTAAAAGCCTCCAGTGATGGAGCATCCATGATTTCTGAAGGCAAGCTGTTCCACTGGTTAACTGTCCTCACTGTTAGGAAGTTTCTCCTTAATTCCAGGTTGCTTCTCTCTTTGACTAGTTTCCATCCATTGTTTCTTGTCTTGCCCTCTGGTGTTTTGTAGAATAATTTGACCCCTTCTTCTTTGTGGCAGCCCCTCAAATACTGGAATACTGCTATCATGTTGCTCCTAATTCTTCTTTTCTTTAGAAAAGACGGACAGCATCCTTCATGGATTTTTTTCTGACACTTGAGATAAAAATTCACTAATGGGTTTCATACATTGGCAATGAAGTAACTCTTGCTGTGACCTGCAAAACACCAAGAGTTTTGCAAAACACATGCACTTTCTATCTGACTATGAAACCATTTAAATAATCTGTATTAAATAAAAAAACAAAGTGAGAAGAAGCGTTATTACCCATCATGATGTCTGGGGAACAAAGACTGAGATAGTGAGTTATAGTGAATTAGTTATTTAAGGATTAAGAGCTGTCTCCTTAAGAGATTGCATTGTGAGAGATGTAGAGAGAGAGATTGCATTATGGGAAATGTAGTCCATGACATGTGACCACATCTGTGTGTCTGATTGGCCACTGAGGCTCTCTGCCTGGGTGTAGAACAAAGACCCGGCTATTTTGAACTACCACAGAAGAGAGAAGCATGCTTTCTGAACAGGGGGACAGAACTACCGTCATTTTACACTAGGAAATGGGATAGATTATGAAATACTTGGATGAACCTCACCTTGACTCACCTTGATTGTAAGTCTATGTTTTGAGGATACCTGAAATAAATATAATCTGCATGAAACCTGTTTGCTAGAGTTTCTCTGCCTGTTCCCAGTGGAGCGAGATGCCTGGGGAACAGAACAGTACATTTTGTTGTTGTTGTTCCACTCAATCACGACCAATTTTCAGAGACTGCCTGGACAAGTCCTGGACAAGTAAGGTTTTTTGGCAAGATTTTTCAGAAATGGTTTGCCATTGCCTCCTTCCTAGGACTGAGAGAAAGTTAATAGCCCAAGGTCACTCAGCTGGCTTTGTTCCTAAGGCTGGACTAGAATTCCTTAACTCCCAGTTTCTATCCTGATGCCTTAACCACTATACCAAGTAGCGCCATAAGTGCTACTTGTATTAAACTAGTTATAGCATGTTAAAGCAGCATATATTAAAAGAAAGTTGCAAACTAAATTCTACAAATTAGGAAAAGTTGTGATTGACAGTGTCTGCATATTTTCCGGTGTGTGAGAGCACGTGGGTATGCATGTCTATATAATAAGGGAAAAAAATGACATAAGGAAAAAGATACATAAAACCTGGGACACTGACATGAACCTAGATTTAGACTGATCTGAAAGATGAGTGACACCTTTCAACATGTTTAGCTGTAATGAGTTTTGAGAATTCTGTACAACACAATAAAAGACTGCCAACGTTAACACTTTTTTTCTTCTTCACTTTAGCACTATAATTATTATTATCAGTTTCAACAGAAATGATTTCTGGAAGGGCTGCTTTTGCATTGAAATTGCAATTTTGCTGCTAGGAAGTTTCCTGATACTTTCACTTACTTCAGGCTGGATGACATAATGGCAGGTATGCAACTTTAGATGCTGTGAAACTAATTGCATAATTTTAAGTAGGATTTCAATTTTAGCTGCTGAGCCAAAATTATTTTGAAATATAAAGGATGATACTTTTATCTTGGGGGGCGCGGTGTGGGGGGAGACAGAAGGAAGTAAAAAATATATTTTAGTGTATTTTTTAAAATATTTATGAACTTAAATAGGATAAAACTGCAGGCCAGAGAACAAGATACTTTCTATACAGGAAGGAAATCTACCATAATTTAATAGGGATGAATTGGCATTCTTCGCAAGGGAATAGAGAGGCTGAAACATTTAAGAGATAATCAGATTTTTCTCAAAATATTAATTACATATAGACATATTTTGCTTCTTTAGAAATATGAATGTTCAATTTCCTCTCTTTAAAATGGATATTGATTATAGATCCTGACATTGGCATAACTTTCTCGACATACAGTATATCAGTGGAAAAATTAGCTATGATTAACTTAGATGTCACATCTTTTAATGAGGCTTCGCTAAGTATGAATGTTTGGATCTAAATCTATGAATTATCACTCTGAAACCATTAATAAAGTTGATTGTTTTTAAATACAATACATCTGGCTCATTTTGGGTAATTTCTTAAAATTAATGTAAAAATATGGCACTCAGCTCTTAAATTTTAATTTCAAACCCTGAGTATCAGCCTACCTATCTCTGTATTCCTCTATCTATAATTTATTACCTACACAGCATAGATCAAACAACTGTTTGATAAAAATGGAAATGCATTTGTTTGATTAAAAGGAAATAAAAGGGAGTAATATGCATTGATATATATCACAATCTGAATAAAGACAACAACTGACAATAACTAGGAATGAAGATGTGATGAAGAACACAACAAAGCGTGCAGCTGCCTCTTTTCCTTTAATGTTCATTCAGGGTTTGTTTGTTTGTTTGTTTGTTTGTTTGTTTGTTTAAAAGCAAAACCATGGAGATAAAACCTGTGCTCACCTAGTCACAGCTGTGCTGAACCGAATGAAATATTTTTGCATGCACAGACCCAAATTTGATTTAATTTGCTTAAGAAACTTTGACTTTATTCATGATATTGCAATATGGCACAGCGTTGATGCTGAATTGTAAAAACCGGGAAAGAATAGCAGTGGGATTAATAGTACTTGAAAATGAACTATGGAGGAAGATTACATTCCTATTATCTAGCAATGGCTCCCCTATCTAATAGCCATGTCTCTTGCAGCTAATTATTATGGGAATGAGGTTAACTGTAAAATATATACATATCCAGCTCTTGCAGAGGATGGGAGCTAAGAAATAAGCAGAATGTGGAACCACATTTAAGAATGCTCAGCTGGCACACACTGGTTTTAATAAGATTTGAGACTGAATCCTTGAAAAAAACGAGAACAGCAGGAATGAGTTCAAGAATGTCAGCTGAGAATTAAGCAAACTTCGGTTTATTCTTAGACTGAAGATCTGTCCATGCTGATCTAATGAAAGACATAAGATGCTCTGGAGGGAACAATTTGAGGGAAGACTATAGTAACTTGACTCTCGAGGTGAAGAGAAATACTGCTTTTGGTGCTTGGCTTCTTAACCGATTTAAATCTAGGCAACTTACAGAAGCCACACTTCGGAAAAGGTATACCCAAGTATTTGAAACCAAGGTTATCCCAGAGAGGGTGCAAAGGTGATGTTTTATCTGAGCTGAAGTTCGATTTATTGATTCATGTTCCTGTTCCCATCTACCGCCTCTTTCTCTCCAAAAACTATATACAGTATGAGCCATGACTTGGCTAGAAACTAGGGGTGGATTCTAAAATTTTTTACTACCGATTCTGTGGGCGTGGCTTATTTTGTGGGTGTGGCTTGATTGGGGGGGTAATGTGACTGGGTGGGCATGGCTAACTTTTTTTTTTTTACTTTTAAAAGCATTTTTTCTACAACTTTAAGAGGTTGGAGAAAACAATGCTTTGAAAAGCCTCTGCCGATCAGGCAAATCAGATGGGATCGTCAGAGGCTTTTCAAAGCATTTTTTTTACCACCTCTTCGGCTGAAGAGGTTGCAGAAAACAGTGCATTGAAAAGCCTCTAATGATCCCAGCTGAGCCACAGGGTCATCAGAGGCTTTTTTTTTTACTTTTAAAAGCATTTTTTCGGCTGAAGAGGTTGTAGAAAAAATGCTTTTAAAAGAAAAAAAAGAAAGAAAGAAAAAACCTCTGATGAGGTGGGTGGGGTAAATGAGCGGCAACCGGGCCAGGAACCGGTTCGGAAGCATGGCCAGCCAATGTTATTACCGGTTCTCGGAACTACTACAAATTTTTACTACCGGTTCTTGTGAACCGGTGCAAACCGGGAGCAACCCACTACTGGTAGAAACTAGAAATCAGAAAAAATGTTTATGCATCTGGAATTTCCAAGCTTTGCACATTGCAAAATGCCAAATGTTTTTAACTCCATGGGGTCCTTGATGCTCCCTGAGTTTGGTTTTTTTCCTAGCATCAAAAGTGCTAGAAGGGAGGGGGCATTGTTCCTTTTTTATATACAAGCTTGTACTTGCATATAAACAGAGAACAAGCTCCACTCCCTCTATAGCTGATGATGTTGCCTAGTTGGATAATGAAACGTCTGCAAGAAAGCAATCAAGTTCAGAGAGGGCTAAGGACCTCACAGTTCAGACTATTTGGTACACCCTGAGTTCAAATGTTTTCTTCTAGGGGTTTTTAACTCTATTGAGGCAGAGGGAATCCAGATCATGGAATTCAGAGATAATTAAGTAATTCCAGGAGCTTATTTTTCAACTTCTGTAAAATTATTTCATTTATTTATTTATTTATTTATTTATTTATTTATTTATTTATTTATTTATTTATTTATTTATTTTCTATACTGCCCTTCTCCCGAAGGACTCAGGGCGGTGTACAGCCTAATTAAAAACACAAAGACAGATAAAATTTAAAAATAATTAAAATTATTAAATAATGGGCCCAATTTATAAAACCCCAAATTTAAAATCCCATTTAAAACCAATTAAAATCTTTACATTGATAGCCCAGCCTGGCGGAACAACATGGTTTTGAGGGCACAGCGAAACACATGGAGATCAGAGATTTTATGAATTTCTGGGGGCAGATCATTCCAAAGGGCAGGGACTCCCACAGAGAAGGCCCTCCCCCTGGGTGTCGCCAGCCGACATAATTTGGCCAATGGCACCCTGAGGAGACCCACTCTGTGGGAGCGAACTGGCCGGTGGGAGGCTACTGGTGGCAGAAGACGGTCTCAAAGGTATCCAGGTCCAATGCCATGGAGCACTTTAAAGGTGGTAACCAACACCTTGAATCGCACCCAGAAGACCATGCTTTTCCCAGAACTAAAAGGGCCTTTTGAGGTAGGCCAAATCTAGAAACACAGAAACAGAGATGGTAGAGATTTGAGGAATGCTCTTTGTTCTTATACAGTAGATTAATAAAGTAGATTAATAGAACCTATCTTAGGTTAAACAGTATCAAGGAAGGGTTATTTTGCATTTATTTGTCATACTTATCTCTTTCACAAAACTCAGTAATTTCCCTAATCCCATGATCAGCTCTGATACCAGGGGTGTCAAACTCACTTCATCATGGCAGAGTCACGTGATGTATTGTGACTTTTTTCCCCTTCACTAAACTGGGCATAGGCGTGGCCAGCATGTGATGACAAAACTGTTAAAAGTAATATTTTGTGTATCAGGATGATTATTGTATTCAATTTCACTTTAATTACAATTTTAATTAAATTAAATTAAAATCATATTACACAACACACCACTGTTGTTTCACCATCCATTTCAGAGTAGGGCACTAGCATATCATTCAAAGGCCAAGTGTGATCTTTAGCATGAAAATGGGATGCAAAAAGAGGCATTTTAGATTTGAAGGAGAGACTCTGAAACTGAGAGGGAGGATTCCATCATAGTTCCACTGAGCAATATCTTAAAGCAGCTGGAGTAGCCTGCTGTACTGTACTCTAAACACTGTGCCACCACAGTTCCTCCATGTTCAAGAACATGCTTCTGTTGGATGTAAGCAGAGAAACTTCTTTTCTTTTAGTACGCATGACAGTTAAAACTCTTTCAGTCTGTCATATTTGGCACTAATTGATTGAAGATATGCATCTTACTCAGTGGTGGGTTTCAAAAATTTTTTACTACTGATTCCATGGGCGTGGCTTGGTAGGCGAGGTATGGCTTGGTGGGCGTGGCTTGGTGGGCATGGCAGGGGAAGGATACTGTAAAATCTCCATTCCCACCCCACTCCAGGGGAAGGTTACTGCAAAATCCCCATTTCCTCCTGATCAGCTGGGACTTGGGAGGCAGAGAATAGATGGGGGTGGGGCCAGTCAGAATTTTTACTACCGGTTCTCCGAACTACTCAAAATTTCCGTTACTGGTTCTCCAGAACTGGTCAGAACTTGCTGAAACCCACCTCTGATCTTACTATGTATTTCTTTGTTTCAACCTACTGCAAAGTAATCCAAGTTCTTGTTGTGGCCTGCCAGTGGCCAGCGGAGCTGGTGGCAGACTCAGACAGTGAAGAGATTGGGGAGGAACATGGGGCAGTCCTGGAGTCTGGGGAAGGCTCTGATGAGTGCTCTGTGTTGGAGGCGGAGATGGGGCCAGGGCTGTCTGACAGTTATCAGCTGCCTTTGGAGTTGGATATCAGTGGGGCAGAAGAACAGCTGGAGCCTGTTCCTGATGTACGCAGGCTCAGAGCTGCCAAGAGAAGGGAACAGCTAAGGAACAAGGGCCGACTCGGGAGTAAAAGTACAGATGGATGGTGAATGGCCCCTCCCACAGGGAATAAAGAGGAGTGAAAGGGAGGGGAGTTTGCAGGAGACAATTAGTTCAATTCATTGGGATGAAGATCTGTTCCTGACTTCTTGCCAAGTAATTGCTGCTACAACATGGTGTTTGGAAGATATCGGCCTGGCAACTCTCCAAGCCTGATAAAGGTCTGTAGTTGTGAAATCTCATGAAAGACCGTTTGCTGGGACTTTGCTGGAGAGGAATTCCCTTTAACCTAAATAAAAGAGGTTTTATCGGGACAAGGAGTCTACTTCATGATCTTGGGAAGCCTAGATCAGAACAGTTCTATGTATTTCCCACAGAAGAAAGATTAAGATATTCAGACAAAGTGGGCAGAATATGTTTTAACAAAGTGATGCGTGTTATTCAAACATTAATATTATGAACTTTTGTTTCATCATTGCATTTTTTCCTAATTTTGTCTCTACGATTTTAGGTGTTGCTGTTCTTAATTTACTGTTGAATTTGACTGGGTTTTTAACAATATCTTTTATATTTCCTTTAAGATATAGATAGATAGATAGATAGATAGATAGATAGATAGATAGATAGATAGATAGATAAAAAGACTTGAGAGCTGCTGCAATAAGATAATTAATACATTTTACAGTTACTTAATGAAAATGAGAAAATACAGGAACAGTTGGAGGATTAACTGATTAAGTAGGTCCAATTTTGTTGGCCATGTGGCTGAGATATGGGTTTATGCTTTGCTCAACTTGATGGATGATCTATGCCAAGAACACAATGGGGAGGCAATTCAGACCTATCAATTCTCTTGGACCTCTCAGAATTCCTGATTGGATTTGTCTTCACTGTATTGTAGTCATTCTGGCATTTTTAATCAGGTTGAATTCAGAAGTTGGTGAAAGGAGGAATTATTATTTGATATAGCAGCCATTGGCCCATAACACAACACAGGGGTACTTTAACTAAAATGCCATCAATATAACAATAAAATTCAGCTCTATTGCTTCAAAAAGCTGATTGATATTCTTGAACATAGTCTTGGTTCAATAAGGGACTGAATGAGGAGAAACAAGAAATAAAAGATCATAGATGTGCTGTTGGAACGTTTGACTTCGAAACTTGTTTTCAAACCTTTTTTTGGTGTGTTTTCATTAAAACATAAGGATCGTAGCTTGATTTTTTTGCTGTTAGTGTATCATGGGGGGGGGGGTGGCAGCGGCATGATGGCTCAGTTGTTAAAGATGCTGTGGTTGTCAGCTGAAAAGCTGACAGCCTGGGTTAAAGACCCAAGCCCTATGTGACAGGATAAGCTCCCATTATTTGCCCCAACTCCTAATAATTTAGCAGTTCAAAAGTATGCCAAATGTCAGTAGATAAATAAGTACCACTTTGGTGGGAAAGTAACAGTGTTCCGTGTACCTCGGCATATAGACATGCTGGCCACATGACCACGGAGGTGTGTTCGGACAATACTGGCTTTCTCGGCTAAGAAGTGGAGATGATCACCACTCCTTAGAGTCTGTCATGACTGGACAGGGGAAATGTTTACCTTTACCTTCGTGTATCATAATCATTTGTACCATTAATGTCTCCATTGTAACCATTTCTAAGTAAATCCTACTTGATTTACTCATTGATGATCATGATTCTGAGTAATCCTGTGTATTAGGAGAACTGTCCTCTTTGTCAGTTGTTTTATGAGCTCATTTTAAGAGTTGGTTTTCAGCTTTACATCTCTGGGATGGATGCATAGGAATGCATAGGGGGAATCTGTTGAATTGTCATGTCCATGATTAATCTTGGAAGAGATAAGATTCTGAGGTTATTTCTACCTGTTCAGCTTTGTTTAGCAGATCTTATTAATTGTTTTAATAACTGCATTTTTAATGTTTTTTCTACCAATTCTTTTATAATTTAATTTTTATATTTTGGTCGCCCTCAGAAAGGCAGTATAGTGTTGTGGTCTGCCGGCGGCCAGTGGAGCTGGCAGCTGAGTCAACCTGAGGAGGTTGGGGAGGAACATGGGCCAGTCCTGGGGGCTGTGGAAAGCTCGGACGAGGGCTCTGCATTGGAGGCAAAGAGGGAGATAGACAGAGTGAGGCAGAGGAACAGCTGGAGCCCGGTCCCAGTGTGCACATTGACAGAACTGCCAGAAGACAAGAACAACTCAGAAAGCAGGGTCGACTTGGGAGTAAAGCCACACCTTGGAGATGATTGGTCCCTTCCATAGGAAACAAAAGAGGAGTGAATGGGATGTGGGCTTTTGCAGGAAACAATTTGTTCATTCGGTAGTTTCAAGAGTGGAAAGTTCTGTTCATGACTCTAAGAGACTCTATGCCAAATTTTGCCTTACTTTGCATTTGGAAACAAGTTACCTGGCAGTTTGCCAAACGAGATAAGGTGTGTGATAAATATTCCTTTAAAAAACTGTTTGGACAAACCTTGCTGACTGTGGATGAAAGTAATTCACCGTCATGTATATAAAACAAGTTTTTCCGGGACCAATTCCTGCTTCCTGCTTTTTAAGGGAGCGTAGGTCAGAACATATAGCAAGGAGAAAGAAAGAAAGAAAGAAAGAAAGAAAGAAAGAAAGAAAGAAAGAAAGAAAGAAAGAAAGAAAGAGGAAGGAAGGAAGGAAGGAAGGAAGGAAGGAAGGAAGGAAGGAAGGAAGGAAGGAGAATAAGAGAGGATCTTATTACTTTTGCTCAGGAGGTGAGAAAATTATGTGGTGAGAGGTTCAGGAATTTGTCATTAGAGATCAGATTTGACAGAAGGTGCACTTATTTAGTATAATGCATTAGCTGAGTCTTTGCAATTCCATTGTCAGGTGGCAGTGATTGACAGATGACATTTTTTCTATGTTCATGATGTCTTGGAAGCTCATGCAAACATATAATAGATCCAAATTACCAATTCATATAAACCTCCTAACCCAATTTATCGGATGGCCTGAACAAAAGTATCTAAAAATGATACTGGTCATGGATGAATGTATGATATTTCTCTGTCCACATTATTGTTATATTTTACTGATATCTCTCCAGGCACTTTGAAGCACACACTTCCTGTTAACGACTGTAATGATGCAACTTTTAAAATGTGCTTTACGTTCCCTGGACTGGATATAGACTCATATATTTTGGAGCAAATTCATTATTTGATGTTTAAAACCACTATGATTTTTTTTTACAATTCAGACCACAGAAGCTTCTGTTAAGTACATAGGTGGAGACAAGATTTGAACATGGGACTTCTGATTTAATTTTTAAATTTTGCCGTGACTTAACTTCTTTTCTTTACCATTTTTTTAGATGAGATTTCATTGTTTAAAAAAATAAAAATTATGGATTTTCGGCGTGCACTTCACAGAATAGAGCAGGGACCAACAAACTTTTTCTCTAAAAGGCCAGATAGTAAAACTTTTGGGTTTTGTGGACTAAGCAGGAGTAGCTTGGGAAGAGCCACCACTATGCACCTGGCCCGCTGCCACCCCAATGCAGTGGCTTACCTAGTGCGATGGGGTCTGATAAGCAAGTCTTATGAAGTTGGAGACTCCATTTGTCCCTCCATTCCTCTACTTCCATAGTGTGGCTGGCAGATCTGCAGGCCAAGAAGTGCAGCAGCCATTGAACAGTTTGACTCTATTCTATTGCCTGTGCTTGCATAATGTTCAGTTCCAATATTGCATGATCATTCCCCCCCAAGGTTCCTGTAGCTTCAACACCTTCTATCATTTAGTGAGTGAGAATTAAGTCCAATATGGCTGATCCCCTTGTTCCCTTCTCTACTTTTTGTAGAAACGAAGTTGTCTGCTAGGTTTGTTAGGAATCTGTTGGATCTTCCACTTGGTGCAGAGTTTGTCTCCCAGTTGATGTCAGGGTAGTTAAAATCCCCCATTACTATTGTGAAGTGCTTCCTACATACCTTAGTTAGCAGACTAGCAAAAAGTTCATCTGTATTTGTGTTGGCCTACCAGCAAGGAGGCTGCTGTTAATCTGTGCAGCTCTCCAGGATGTTTCACTCCTGATTCTAAACCCCTCACTTTTCCCTGAGTATTAGTCTGGTGTTTGGGCCTGGCACTCTATTGCCAAAACCACCTGTCCATTCTTAGTTTGCCAGTTGAACAAAAAGAGCTCTGGGGCAGATTTGACCCATGGCCTAGTTTGCTGACCCTCTGAAATAGAATTTCAAATACTGAAAGGAAAAACTCTAATAGTGAGAAAGAGGTAGAAGAAAAAAGAGAAACTTTACCTGAGTTTCTCTGTCAATCTCTTTGATACCAATCTGAAAGTTCACAAATAGATATTCCTAACAGTACTTGAAGAAAAGACAGATGGAATGCGTGACTTACCGTATGTGTATCAGGAAATAAAGACAATAAAAGCTCTTCACAGAAAACAGGATGCAACCTGTTATGCTTCTGAACTTTAATTATATATATATATATATATATATATATATATATATATATATATATATATATATATATATATATATATATATATATATATATATATATATATATATAAATTAGCTTGATTCACCCTTGAAAGATGACCATTTTTTCTATTAAAAAGAAAAATAGACAAAACACTGTCTTATATCTTTAAAAGGAGAGCTCAGGGGGAAAAATGTAAGATTAAATCAAAGAGTCCTGCTACAATGGGACTGAGAAAATGGAAAAAGCTGCCTTTGATTTTATAAAAACCTACATTCTACTCAACATTTAATAACCAAAGATCAAATATAACTTTATTCCAAGAGCCTGAATCTCTTGGTCATCACTGATAAAGGCAGTGAGATTTTAGAATGATAAAATCACACACAGAGACAAAAAGTGACAGGCAATTAACACTTGCCAGTCTAAGAAGAGTGGGATTATAAGAGCACTCCCATAGTTAAAGAAAATAAAGGGACGGGTGTATTAGCTTTTTTATTTAGAGGTTTAGTCCTGGGGCTTTCAGCTATGTTATTGCTGTTAAACTTTTGTAGGTTTAATTTTGCAGTTTTCTAGGCAACATTGTCAGAAGTGGTTTGCCATTGCCTTCTCCTCAGGACTGAAAAAAAAGGACTGGCCCAAAGTCACCCGTTGGCTTTTATACTTAAGGCAGAACTGGAACTCAAGGCCTCCCTGTTTCTCATTTTTATCCAGAGATGGTTTCCAGCAGGTTCTGACCAGTTCTGGAGAACCGGTAGTGGAAATTTTGAGTAGTTTGTAGAACCAGTAGTACAAATTCTGACTGGCCCCACCCCATCTATTCTTTGCCTCCCAAGTCCCAGTTGATCGGGAGGAAATGGGGATTTTGCAGTAACCTTCCCCTGGAGTGGGGTGGGAATGGAGATTTTACAGTATCCCTCCCCTGCCACACCCACTAAGCTATGCCCATCAAGCCCTGTCATGTCCACCAAGTCACACCCACAGAACCAGTAGTAAAAAATTTTGAAACCCATCACTGTCTTTATCCACTACTTTGAACTGGCTCTTATGTCTATATTATTAGAGATATTTAAAGATTCTAACTGTGGAATGAAAAAAAAGTTTATGTTTGAAATGTGGAGACTATTCAGCTTGATTTTTGGTGGCAGGAAAGGCATCCGGCCAGTAAACAGTCAGCTCCAATCAGCTGTGCAGACTCCACCCCGCAAGGGATTATGGCAGTGGTGAAATCCAATTTTTTTTACTACCGGTTCTGTGGGCATGGCTCGGTGGGTGTGATGTGGCTTGGTGGGCATGGCTTAGTGGGCATGGCAGGGGAAGGATACTGCAAAATCTCCATTCCCACGCTACTCCAGGGAAAAATATTGCAAAATCCCCATTTCCTCCCCACTCCTGGGGGAAGGATATTGCAAAATCTCCATTCCCACCCCACTCTGGGACCAGCCAGAGGTGGTATTTGCCAGTTCTCCAAACTGCTCAAAATTTCTGCTACCTGTTCTCCAGAACCTGTTAGAACCTGCTGGATTTCACCCCTGGATTATGTGGTCATTAAAAGGAGATGATGATTCAGCTTGATTTTCTTTACAACAGTTCAACTTTAAATAATTTTAGGCGATACCCTAGGAATTCTGTTTAGCCAGTGCCTTCTGTGCCCTCCCCCTTCAGATGTTTTTGCTGATTTTTATAGTTCTAATATTTATTATTAGTACTAATAATAGTACTAAGGGAACATCGACCAAGTGTTCAGATACCAACCCCAACCTGTTTGTGTCAACTATCTGCTTTTCAAATTGATTTGACAGTCTTCAGGCTTGATCCCCCAAATGTCCACAAATGCTCTCATTAAAATGAAACTACTGAATGCTTCAAAAATGCCAGCATTAACCTCTAGTTTTTATTTTTCCCCCTCCCCTTTAGCATCAAGCTGTTTTTTAAAATCTTTTTTTCTTTACTTATAATCCAGATAGTCTTCGAGTTACAAGCACAGTTGAGCCCAAAATTTATGTTGTTAAGTGAGACAGTTGTTGTTAAGTGAGTTTTGCTCCATTTTATGACTTTTCTTGCCACAGTTGTTAAGTGAATCACTGCAGTTGTTAAGTTAGTAACACAGTTGTTAAGTGAATCTGGCTTCCCCATTGACTTTGCTTGTCAGAAGGTCACAAAAGGTGATCACATGACCACAGGACACTGCAACCATCATAAATATGAGTCGGTTGCCAAGCCTCTGAATTTTGATCACGTGACCATGGGGATGCTGTAACAGTTGTAAGTGTGAAAACTGTCATAAGTCACTTTTTTCAGTGCCATTGTAACTTTGTACAGTCACTAAAAACTGTTGTAAGTGTCAACCCTGGAGCCATCTTTGAGCTTCTTCAGGGGTTGGAGCTGTGGGAAAGGGAGGGGGGAGTAGAGAAAGTTGAGGGGAATATGTAGCCAAAATGACATTCTTTCTCCTGGGAACCAAGGACACTCTCACCAGCACCTGGAGGGACGTGGATGAGAGGCATCTGGGATGGGGAGAGAGACCTGATTGGGGCATATGATGGTTGTGTGTAATGTAGGGAAGAACAAAATGTGGATTTTGAACTGGGTGGGGAAAACCCGGGGGACTTCAGATTCAGGTTTCACCAGCTGTTCCAATATGATAATATGACAAAGTATCAATCTATACTTTGAGGAACCCTGCCTTGGAGTCTTAATATCCTATGGGCTGTTACTTGGAACCCTGACAGAAAGTTGAGGACTATCTGTATTATGTAAATAGTTTTAAGTTTTAGGAAAAAAAGATTTACGGTATAGTCCAATTACAGTATATTAAAATTGAAAGGCCACTTGCTGTAATTATCAGTTATTATTTAAAGCACAAACAATGGGAAGTACTTCATGATAGGAGAACAATAAGGGCACACTAGTGCAAAATACTGTGTTAATGTTTGAAAATTAAACTGATTTACTAATATATTGTGAGCTGGGTGCTTTTCTGAACTGTAATATGTAGTTTTAAATTAAGAAATAGCTTCAGCTGAAATGTCTTCATTCAGCCAGAGCAGAGAAGATCTTCATCTCCTGTGGGTGAGAGAGATCAATTGATTATCTTCAATTTTTTCACCAATATTTGGAGAAAAGAAAGCGTTTGAACACTTCTAATTTTTCTACTTTAGCTATTTTTGCTTTGTTTAATCTATATCAGTGTGTCTGTTGCATTTTCTTTCTTTCTTTCTTTTTGTATGTCATAATTAAAACAAAAGAATGATTTCCAAGATCTCAGGGTGAATTGTTTTCCAAAAGATGTCTACATTTGCACATTCATCACTATTTCCCCAATATTGCTTTGTGTCTCTGTGTGCAGTGTGTGTGTGTGGGGGGGGGGGGTATTGTGGTGGTAGTATTGGTATTGCTGCTACTATCCGTCTCTCAGGCTGCAGTGTAATAATTTCAGTGGTGGGTTGCTACCAGTTTGCCCCGGATCGGGCAAAACAGTAGCGGCAGTAGTGGGAGGCTCTTCTTACCTGCCCAGACGCTACTGCGCATGAGCAAACTGGTAGCAAACTAAATTGAAACCCACTACTGAATGATTTGATAATAGTGGAAAGTTATGCCAAACCAAAGTATTCATATTTGATATGAAATAACTTTCCCTTGTAATATTTAGCCAAGGATCTCCAAAAATATAAAATGAAGCATAGAATACATGTTGGTAGCAGATAACACCTTGATGTACATACATACATACATACATACATACATACATACATACATACATACATCAACCATGTGTACATCAACCATGTTGTATGTATGTATGTATGTAATCATATACCTATTTATGCACTCTCATGTGCATAAATAGGTATATGATTAGAGGATGGTGCTGTAAATGAGTTCCTAACATGGTTTAATGAAAAGCATTGTTTGCTGCTAACGATCAAATAGGTATTATAGGCTGAGCTTGTGAGAATGATTTCCTTTCTTACTGAAGTTTAATGAAATCGGCATCAGTGCAATCACAGAATTATTTCTCAGCCACTTCAATAGATGTTACTAATTCACACTTCAGAATGCATCCCTAAAATAAAAGCGATTTAATTTGTTGTCAGTTTTCATCGCGCTTGTGCCTACGTTTTTGTTCTCCCGGATAATGTTCAAATATTAATGTACAAATTCATACCACCCACTACTTTTCATTGCTGGTTTAAAATGGAAGACCGATCAGACATTTTAAAGATAAGAGGACCTGCAGATTGCTGACAGGGTGCTTCCCATTCCAAGATACCAAGGCTGAAGCATTTTGCCTGCAAATTCAAAACACTGAAGAATTGACAGGCATTAATATTTTGAATGCTTAAATACAAAAAGGACAGATGAGCTCCTGATGAATACCGCTTAAAATTATCACTTGTCTTCCTGAAAAGAATACATTAAATTTCTAGTACTCTCGGAAGATATATCTTTTGTGATATGGAACAATCTGTGTGGAATTGGAGATAAGAAATGTTAGAGTTTCTCCCAGCTAAACCACACCTTACATGCAATGATGTATAACAACACGACAGAGTGCAAACATTGTTGATGTGGAGAATGTGCTTGACCTCTTCTCTGCTACCATTTCCATTCTTCTATCTACCCTTCCTCCAGCAGTTTTTCTCTTGATGGAGAATGAAATATTCTTGTGCTCAGAACCCCAGAGTGGGAAAAGTTGTTGTGAAAGGAGAAGAATGAAATAGGGCATTTTCAAGCAGAGAAAGTTTCATCATTCTCCCTCTTGTTTTAATAATCCTGATGTCATGTTCAAAAAATCAGGACCACACGTGAAGTTCCAATTGAATTGATTTATTGCTCATGCCTCTCCACAGGAATCAAACTCAACTAATGGTTAGTGCTATTTTGGTCCTAGATAAGGATTAATGGAATTCAGGGTGAGTTGGACTTAGTCCATTTGTGGCTATGTAGAGACTCTAGGCTGATTCCTCTTTTGATTCTGCCCCCAGGTTCTGCCACTCCTTCTCCCACATCTGTAGAACAGAACAGAACAGAACAGAACAGAACAGAACAGAACAGAACAGAACAGAACAGGAAGGGACCTTGAAGGATAATTGGAGGCTAATTTTAGTCCTTTAGTATTTGAATACAATTATTTATATCCAGGGGTGAAATCCAGCTGGTTCTATCCGGCTCGGGCGAACCAGTAACGACGGCTGCGGAAGGCTCCGCCCACACATGTGGACATCATAAGATTGCTTTTTTGCGACATTTTAAGCCTCTGTGCATGCGCACGTGAGCAGAGTGAGTGTACGGGCGGTGTGTGCACATTGGTGAATTGATAAGGAAGGTAAGTGAATTTCACCCCTGCCTATATCTGAATGTTGCCTCTAGTTTTTAGTTTGGCCCTCACTGATCTTCATTTTTAATCTTCTCTATATCTAGAGTTTTAAGGAAAATCATAAACCTCTCCCAGAGGTGCTTTTTCAAGAGGCAACTGGACTTGTTTTTCTTTGAAGACATTTCGCTTCTCATCCAAGATGCTTTTTCAACTCTAACTGGATGGTGGAGAATGGAAGGATTTATATTCCTTGCAGATAGCTGGTCATTTGCATTCTTTTAGAGAGTCACTTGGAAGTTTTTCTGTGTTCTTGAATCTTTCCATTTCCCACCATCCAGTCAGAGCTGAAGAAGCTTCTTGGATGAGAAGCAAAACATCTTCAAAGAAAAAACAAGGAAGTCCAGTTGTCTCTTGAAAAAGCACATTTGAAACAACCATGACCTGAATAACTAAGAATCTCCATAGCCATAAACCTCTCATTTATTTACTTTATTAATCAAATTTATCTACCACCTATCCCACTGCTGAAGTGACTCTGGATGGCTTAGAGATTTTTAAAAAACCCTATCAATTCCACACAAAAGGCAAAATTACAAGGTAAAGTTAAAAAGACAGAGTTAAAAGGGTGGAGTTAAAAAAATGGAGGAATCACCGTCATATCACCAACCACCCCCAGGGTTGCAAACTACTCTTGGATTCACATGTCAGTTGACAAAGTCAGATCTTAACATTCTTCCAAAAGACCAGAAGGGTAGAGGGCAGCTTCACCTTCAGAGGGAGAATATTCTATAGGGCTGGCAAAATGGCAGAGAAGGCTTTCTTTCTGAACCCTGCCAGTCCAAATTCTTTAATCAATGGTAAAGGAGGTTGAAAAATGTCAACTCTAAATCATTTTCCCACTGTTACTAACCATGAATGTGAATAGTTGCTGGACCATTCGGTTTGGTGGTGGGTTGTTGTTTTTTTTGTTACTGTTAACTAAATGAATGTTTCCTGTTAAAGAGATGTTTTCCCAATTATTTTGCATCTTTACTTTATGTTCATTCTCCATTTCTGTTAATTCTTTTTAGATAGGTTATGTGGTTTATATTATATGGGATATTCAGGTCAAAATGCTTTCCCCTTCATATCTGAGGAAAAAATATCTTGCTTTCTACATCATTGCATCGAATAATGGTCCATTTATTTGTTTGTTAAATTTATATACCCACCAATCTCATTGACGTCTGTAACATAAAGAAAACAATCCACCCCAAAATATAACAAGAGTCATTAAAATGGTAAAAGGGTAGATAAGAAAAACAGTTGATTTCTTGAGCTCCATATGCTGACAGTGGTATTGTGAAGCTGTCATGCAGAGTACAGATTAATCCAATAATAATAATTTATTAAACTTGTATATTCCCCAATGGTACTGATTAATAATATATTAAATTAGGACTAGAATCATTTGATGTAGTCAATATACACTTGATCCAGTGGTGAAATGTAAAATTTGTTACTACCGGTTCTGTGGGCGTGGCTTGGTAGGAGGTAATGTGACTAGGTGGGCGTGGCCAACTTTTTTTTTTTAACTTTTAAAAGCATTTTTTCTACAATCTTAAGAGGTTGCAGAAAAAAATGCTTTTAGAAAGTTCTGACGATCCCAGCTGAGCCACGCGATCATCCAAGGGTTTTTTTAAAACTTTTAAAAGCATTTTTTTGGCCGAAGAGGTTGTAGAAAAAATGCTTTTAAAAGTAAAAAAAAAAGCCTTGGATGATCGTGCGGCTCAGCTGGGCATGGAGTGTGTGTGTGGCAGGGATTTTTGCTACTGGTTCTCCGAACCACCTGCCACCATCGCTACTGGATCAGGCGATCCGGTCCGAACCGGGAGCATTTCACCCCTGACTTGATTATTATTGGACACAGACTTTCACTTTTTATTGAAACTATTTACGTTTCCTTCCTTTCATCATTCATAATTCTCCTCTTCCCCTTGCTGGATTTACCTTTTCATTTTACTCAGTCAGTTTCAACTGTGCACTCTTCTCTGCATTGTTCTGCATTTCTTAAAAGCCTGTTATACATGGTGTAATATGCTTGTGATTAATAACCTTTGAAATATTATTCCAGGATAATTAATGGCATAATATTTCTCATTGATTAAGGTTTTGTCTATCTTCTCTTCTAAAAGTGGCATCTTGGCTAAATTGCAGCACATTGGAGCACACGTCCCTCTAATGCTGAAGATATTAACCTGCAAAGATAGGGGGCTCACTGTGATGTTTAAAATAAAGGCAGTCTATGTGTTTAATGTCATAATTTGCTTTTATTTAAATGCAAGCATTAGACTGACTATAGTGAGTACCAGTAAGTCCTGAGTCAAGTTAGACCTTCCTGATTTCCTTCTTTCATTTCATTTATTTCAGTGTGCTTTGTGATGGATAAGAGGACAGATGATAGGATTGAAGTCTCTTTAGAGACTTTAAAAAAAAAAAACTTCTTTTTTTAGACTTTTCCTCTCTGGGTCTCCCACATTTCACTATCTGGAAGTGAAGCCAGCTTAAGAATTCCCTGTCCAGTTTTTATTTGATGGCTTGATATTTTGTCCAGTATTCAGTACTGGACAAAAGTATTTACTGAAGATGTTTGTTTGTGTCTTACCCTTCTTTAATTGATAAAAATCAGCCACAGATTTACCATTTGGTGGAGCTTAGAAGTGGAAAATGATGGGAAAAGAGTGTCTGTCAATTTCCTCTGATTTTTTTTAACCAATCATTTAATTCTCTATCAATGAATTGATTTAAAAAGAAAACATCTTGGTTTTATAGTTCTGCTGGCAAATAAGAACTAGAATTGGACGACAGCAACCAGTGACTAAAAGAGATGGACTGTAATAGACTGACAGTAGCCAATAAGAGTGAAAATGTTTCTTTAAAAACAGTTGACGGTCATCACACAAATCAAATAATGCAACCTGAGCCAGTACGGATGGCAAAAGATGGCAAAAATTACTTTGATGCAGACTGAAAAAAACATAGGTAGAAGTTACATTAGATGCTAGATGGAAGTGGGTTGAGAAAAATATCTTGGGTTGATGCTTTTCCAAAAATGATGGATGGATATCTTTGCAGTAAGCCAAAAATGTGGATCTGACCTTAATAAAATTACTTTTGTACTGTATATTCCCCCCCGCCGCCCCGTTGTTAATATAGTCTTCTTTGTTAAGCAAATATTTGAGTGATGGGAATTAGATATTCCTGATCATAGTGCAATGGTGCTCAATGGTGTAATCAGCATTGTAAGGTCACATTATAAACAGGGTTTATTATCATCCGTGCTGAAAAGTTAAAAAATCAGTATGAGAAATTAATACATTTGAGATGTATATGTATATGGTTAAAGGTAAAGGTTCCCCTCGCACATATGTGCTAGTCGTTCCCGACTCTAGGGGACGGTGCTCATCTCCGTTTCAAAGCCAAAGAGCCAGCGTTGTCAGAAGACATCTCTGTGATCATGTGGCTGGCATGACTAAACAGCCAAAGGTGCACGGAATGCTGTTACCTTCCCACCAAAGGTGGTCCCTATTTTTCTACTTGCATTTTTTTACATGCTTTCGAACTGCTAGGTTGGCAGAAGCTGGGACAAGTAACGGGAGCTCACCCTGTAACGCAGCACTAGGGATTCGAACGCTGAACTGCCAACCTTTCGATCAACAAGCTCAGCGTCTTATTTGCTGAGCCACCGGGTCCCTCTTGTATATGTATATGTATATGTACAAAATTCATAGATTTAAGCAAATGTGGCATTAAAATGCATGCAAATTGTATGCAAAAGATATACTGTATTTTAGGCAAAATTTGGAGAAGAGGTTTCCAAGCAGACAGCATTTCTTCTGACTCTTTTATGCCATTCAGGCTTCAATAATGCTATATCATTATACAGCACACATTGTTCTCAATGGCATTTTAGAAGGAATGAATGATAATTTTGGTGGCTGCCAGTTGCATCTGGCCATTAGGATAATTCAAATATTTCCTCCAATTAGGGCTACACACACACTTGCTTTTGAAATTCGTTCATCTTCAGAATGTTTAAAGGGGATGTTTCCTCCCTATCTTTTCTCTTGTGTGCCCTACTGGAATCCAAATCGGTGTAATGATTCTCATCAAATGATGAAATGAGCACCCCACCATATTAAAGATCACTTCCTATTCAGAATAGAAATATGTACTGCATAAAAAGGCCAGGGAAATTGTTTCTTGCTGGGATATAATTAATGGCAGGATTGATTGAACAATGCCTTTCAGGCCCTTTAGACCTTGAAAAGTGAAACCATTTAATTGCTGGTTGGAAGAATACTCAAAAAATAAAGGGATATTAGAAAGGAATATCATGCTACTTTGATGGTGTCGCCAAGAATACCATATGGATATGTTCCTTAATTTACTAGTCAGGAGGCATGGGCTATAGTTTTGACAGAATGTTTTAGCCAGTCATGAGTGCAGGTGTGCCTCAAGTTGTGCTTAAGAAGTGTGTCTCAATGACACTGGTGCTTGTAAGCAAACATTTTTCATTTTCATGGGATGGTTTAATCTTTAAGGCAACAAGTAAGCAGCTGCAGACATATTAATATTTTTCATAGATAATATATACTGTGTGGTCAGCTGCCTGGACCTTCAAACACCAAATATATATGTAACTTGAAGACTGGTCCAGTCAAAATTCTTCCCAGAATACTGAAGACATTTTTGACATTCCTCGCATATCTGTGTTTGTTATGGAAAATAATGTGAGAAATATTGTTATATCTTATACCTTTCTGTGTAAGATTGAATAACTATTGCTCATACACTACACCGTACACATCAAACATGAAGTGACCTCATGCACAGTAGCAGGGAAAACAGTAAGATTATTTGCGGTAAGTATGAACCTGTCAGGCTCCAAGAACCAAGAAAAACACATGGAGTTGCTTCTGAGTATTTTCTGCATTGTTGTTGCCTACAGACAGAATCTTGCCAGACTAAAATAACTACTGTATATGCAAAATGAAAAATATGGATACACTCTGTAAACTGCTAGGGAGGGGGCATCTTAGCCCTGTTCTTGCCTACCAGACTTTCCCAGCTCCATCGCCTCTTTGCTCTCTGGGAAGCAGCCCCTCCACTTTGGGACTCCAGATTACATTCCACTCAGTAGTGGGTTCCACTTACCTTCGCTACCAGTTTGGAACTGTAAGCACGCGCATGTGCAGAACCTTCTGCGCATGTACAGAACCTTCTGCACATGCGCAGAGTGTCCATGATGACATCCGGACAGGTGGGCAGAGCCTCCCACCACCGCCACTACCGGTCCACCCAAACTGGGGTGAACTGGTAGAAACCCACCACTGATTCCGCTACAGAATCATATGATAGAAGCCTTTTTACTTCTTTTTATCCATTCTTTTCTCCCTACAGAAATGTTTCTCTTTGGGTTTCAGGCTAAATAAAAAATATCATGAAAACGATTGTGAATGTTTTATGGAATGTAACATGGGGGAAAAATATTAGGCAGAATCAGAAACAATCTGAGAACAAGATGAAAGTAATCAGTCATAAAATATCTGCAGACAGAGAATAACTAGGCCAGTAAGTTGAACGGTAACAAGGTAAGCAGTGTATCAAATTGGTGGAGAAAAAAAAACCATCACCTCTAGAGAAAAAGATTGAATGAAACTTTATTATTGCTTTTTGTGATAGTGTGTACTGTATATCTGCTTATTGTATTTGTTTGTGTTTGGAGCTTGTCAGATGAAATTAAAACTTTGACATTATAGATAAATGGTCTGTTGGCTAAAGAGAAGAACAATGGAATTAAGCTGCTTTCATGGCTCATTAATAAATCCTTGTATGCTGGTTAACATCTAACATGGGATAGTATTTTCAAATTGCCATTTACTACTGAGTTTGCAATTGATTTTACTCAGTGTCCAGTATAGAACGCTGCTAGGGAATTGCTGGATTTCTATTTTAGAAAAACAGAATAAAATGGCATGAAACCATAATGAACAAACAATTCCTTCTTCCAATAAGAAATATTTGTTGAAGGGATTTTCCATGCGAGGTTCCATATTGAGTTCCACCATTTTATGAAACAGCATGTAGGTTGCAGGAACTCTGGAAAGAACCGTATCTGAGAGTCTCTCCATGCAGACCATGCATTCAGCAGATGCTGTGACAGGACCATCTGCACCTGTACAGAGTACAATGACTTGAAGTGATTAAAATTTGTCATCCTACAGAAAATCTACCTTATCTCAAATTGTTTATATATAGACAACTTCAACTGAAGGCATGAAGGTCAAGGAAGGTCACATACATGGCAGGAAATGGGGGGCAGTAGGCCAATTGCTACTTCCAGGCTTGGTATGTGTGCACAATCTGCAACCATCAGGATGACCCATATGTGTTCTTTTTTTCCCCTCATTATTTTATTTATTTGCTATTCTTATTTACATAGGGAATTTAAATGCAGAGGAAATGCAGGTAAAGGCGACTATTTTGAATGTTCTACACAAATCTATTTTTTGAAAATCAAATCTTAAAATCCATACAGTCCATCCCAGAGAAATGAAAAGAGCCAATATAACCACAAAGCCAATCTAAAGAAATGCAGTAAAAGGAAACAGGAAGAGGAAAAACCAATCTAAGAATAAACATTAAAATCTCCAACAGAGAAAAAGAATTCAAGTAATACAGTCAATAATATTGTAATAAGGCTTCAAAGGGCCTGGGTGAACAGAAAGTGTTTAGTTTAGAACTTTGAAACTAGACAATCTTCCTTGAAAGCTGCCAACGCAGCTGAAGAATTGCCAACAGGAAGGACCATCTCATTAGGCTTCGTTGTCAAGGAAGAAATGGAAAAAGTACCATAAAGATGAAGAAGATAGGAGTAAGCACATGTGAGAAATGGTATTCCTTCATATAAGGCTTAGTTCTGAATAAGTGAAGAACTTTATAGGTCAAAACCAGCATTGTGAATTGGACTCACGAACAAACTGGGAGATTGAGGAAACTGATAGAGGAGAATATTTGTAGCACAGGGTTGAAATGAGGGGTCCTTGGTGCTTTCTGAGTGTGGTTATTTTATTGCAGACATTTCATGATCCAAACTAGGTAACATCATCAGTGCTACTGGCCCTCCCCGGCTCAGCTGATCCGCAGGGCTGTGTTTAAGGGTCTGAGCCTCCATGAGGTGACCAGGGAAGGGAAAGGCTGCCTCCTGTGCTGGCCACACCACCCTCTTTACTAGGGCTTATTTTTGGGATAGGGCTTATTTTAGGCACACACACCCCCCAAGAAAATCAGGCTAGGATTTATTTTCAGGGAAACATGGTAGTAAGGAATGGTGTTTGCCCTCAATTCATATTCTAGTAGCTTGCCCTGTCAGTGTTGGGGGAAGAGTAGTCTTGATGATTCTTTGGCTGAGCTATTTGCTGTTAGCTTTTTTGGCAGTTCCTTGATTGGACTATTGTTTACTTCGTGGTTGTTGATCTGATGTTAATCTTGGTGTTAATCTCTGTTTATCTGGGTGTGGATGCTGTTGGGAAGGTGTTTTAGTATTTTTCCCCTTTTTGATTGTCTGGTTGATTGTCTCTTTTGAATGGTATGTAGACGTTGTTTATGTCTGTGTGCTTATTGATGGCTGATTAGTCAATATGCCAGGCCTCCAGGAATTATGTCACATTTTTGGATGTGGCTTGGTCTAGTGACCAACTCTGTGACCATCTTTGCTGTCTGAAACAATTATTCAATGTTGTCCTTAGCAGGATGTGATCTGGCTGCAACATCTGCCCACCCCATTGATCACCATGGTTGATTTAGCTAATATGGCTGGCTAGATGAGTTTCCACTTCCTCCCTCAATGTTCCATGTGCATTCCTCCCAAAACTGCCCACTCAGTGTAAGAGTATGGCCATCCTAGATAGGAGGAATGTACCAATCTTTGGTCAAGGATATATAATAGCCGTAGTCCCTTTCCAGAACTTCCAAACAAACTATATGTAGGAAAACGTATACATAATATGCATATACTACCACCAACTCAGTCATTTTAGGGAATATAATGCACTATGAATTTTAACTTTTGGTCATATTTAACACAGATTGCCAATATCCCTGAGGAATTTAATTGTCTACCTTGTCTAAGCTATTTAGCTCATCTGAATTTAAAACATATTGAAGAAAGAATACCAGTCATTGTTTCAATGTTTATATGCAAATGCCATTATGTATGCTCCAGGGAGTTGTGAAATGGTAATACATTTTGGCCTGGGGCAGCTAATGCTAATGTAATTTGAAAGGGCTGCATTTGTTGGATGGAGTTTTGTCAGCAGTCTTTGCAACTGGTTCATAAAAGTTAGTTGTTTTTAGCTTGTGTATGTTGCTTCAGCTCTTTGTACTACAACACATCAAACACCCATTTTCTATTTAGTGGAGATGACATGTTGCATAATAGCTTGTGTGTGTCATCCTCTCTAGCATGCAGCTAAAATGAGATGAAAGTTTTAAATTGAGTATAGCATTGGTGGTTCAAAGGCCAAATTCATTACATGTGAATACTCTACCCAGGACAATAGAAAGAGAATTAAGTAAATGTTGCCTTTTGCCAATACTGAATTCTTAGACACCTTTTCTGGATGGCCTCTTCTAATATTTATTGCATGCAAGATGCAGCAGCTGCCATTTTCTAATTTTGTTTTGTCCCCATTGTGAAGCTTTTCGAAAGAAGGGAGGGAGGAAGGAATTCAATTCTGACTTTTTCCAAACTCAAAGATGCTCTCAGATCCTGGATCTCAGCTTTTGTGTGGGATTAACGTTGCTTTCAAGTTTGAGAAGCTGGGACATAATGGGCCTTGATTATTTGAGGACTTAGTAATGTTGGCAGGGAATGAATAAGGCTTTATAAATAAGTTTTTATCAAGATGGATAGATAGCTTTATGAGGCTGTCTGCTCCATCCTTCTGCTTCTTTTGATTTTTGTGTCTCGCCTACCCTAATTTTATATCAGTGTTTACTTTGTTTTTTTGCCTTCTGGAGCCAAATAGGAATTTGCTAACTAAAGATTGACTGAAGCAGTAGTTTTTATTTATTTGTTTTATCTTCCCTATCTTCTTGCTAAAAAGAGCAGTTATGAGTTTATTTGCTAAGTAAATTTGTTCATATTTTTAGTTTGGCAAATATGTGTGGAAAATGCAGAAAGGGAATAGAAAAACTGGGCACCTTCTGTTGAGGATTGTAACTCAGGGCTGTTGGACCCATAGTTTAGATATGAAATGGCTTTATGGCTGATTTTCCTGATTAGCATATTTAGTGTTCTGGTATTGCCTCCTATTGAGTCAAAGTAATTATATATGGATTAGGGAAGCAATGACCCTCCAGATATTATTAGCCTACATATTCTATCTTCACAGGTCATTGGCCAGGCTGTTTAGTATGAGAGGTGTTGTGGTCCAATAACAACTGAAAGTCTACAGTACATGTTTCCCATTACTATATAAATGGGATTACTACATCTGGATGCAGAAATTTAGATGACCACAAATAGCAGCAAAGAGATACAGAAAACACTTTGGTGCCAACTATCGGTGAACTGCAGTTTTGCAGCTCACATCCTATAAGCCTTAATATAACCCTTCAGAGAATGCATTGTTCATGCTCATTTCAGGCTATGAAGAATATAAATATTCTTGCCTCAGTAAAATTATATTAAGAGGGTGTTCTCATAACTGGCAATCAGGGAATGGCTACTTTTTTATATAATTAAGCACAGATAGAACTAAAGTGGAAAATAAAGATAATTATATCAGACACAAACAACCAGACCCACACATGTAGAGTTCAAACTAACTACTTTATTGTTCTATGCCAATTTCACAGGAATCTTCCCAGACTAGCAGGTTTGCCTAGGTCAGAAAAACAAAATAAGATTCAAAGGCATTGGGAGGTGTGTGTGTGTGTGTGTGTGTGTGTGTGTGTGTGTGTAAGAGAGAGAAAGAAGGAGAGAGGGAGGGAAGGAGGGAGGGAGAGAGGGAGAGAGGGAGGGAGGGAAGGAAAGAGAGAGAAAGAGAGAGATCTTGCTCTTTTGTGTTTATGTAATGAGTTCATGCTGTAATGAGTTGATCCGTCCTCCCAATTGGAATGATTGGTCTCCAACATATTCAGAGCATTTATTAATATACATGAACTGTTTCTTTGTTGTTTTTCAGATAAGCAATTTCTAATTGGTCAACAAAATTTAAAACATAAAACGTAATAAGTCAAATCTTGACCTAAAGAAGGGGTTTATCATCTGGACAACTGACAATTATCAGCCATGCCTGATATGAAGATTAACCATAGCTGCACAGGATTGTGGCCTTAAACTATCTAAATGTTTATTTTCAAAATATTAATTTTCAATCTTCTATGAACGAGTAGAACTTCTTTCTTAAAAAAAAAAAAAGCCCAAACAAATATTTGAAAATTGACAGAGCAGCAGTAACTCAGAGTATCTCACCCATGAGACAATCTCTTCTTAACTTCAGTTCTTATTAGCTTCATGTCAGTTTCTTCATCCACATTGAGTGAAGCTCAAGAGGGGTCTTGCTAAATTCACAGCATGCTGTCTCCTGAAAATAAATCTACATTCTTGTCAACATATTGAAGCTAGTTTTATTTTGATGGAAAGATGTACTGGTATGTTTCTAAACTCTGTGATCAATTATAGAGCTACAATTGTGAAAGCATGAGGCAGTTCCTAAAATGTGATAAATAAAGTCCTTCCCCTTTAGTCAGATATTATGTTTAATGTTTGGAGTCAGAGGTTGTGGAACCTATATTATAGGTTTAAGAGAACCAATAAATTTAATTTGCTTTTCATTTCCTGAGACTCCACTGGAACATCTCTTTTTTTGGACAAGTTTTGGAATGCAGGCAGGGATGCTCCTGGTTCGGACCGGATCACCCAATCCAATAGCGATGGCGGCAGGTGGTTCAGAGAACCGGTAGCAAAAATCCCTGCGCCCCCACCCCACCCCACCATGCCCAGCTGAGCCGCATGATCATCAGAGGCTTTTTTTTTTTTTTACTTTTAAAAGCATTTTTTCTACAACCTCTTCCCAAGAAAAAATGCTTTTAAAAGAAAAAAAAAGCCTCTGATGATCGCGCAGCTCAGCTTGGATCATCAGAGGCTTTTCAAAGCATTTTTTTCTGCAACCTCTTGGCCGAAGAGGTGGTAAAAAAATGCTTTGAAAAGTCTCTGATGATCCCAGCTGAGTTCCCTGATCAGCAGAGAGGCATTTTTTAAAAAGCCTCTCTGACGATCCCAGCTGAGTTCCTGATCGGCAGAGAGGCTTTTCAAAGCATTAGAAAAAATGCTTTGAAAAGTAAAAAAAAAAAAAAAAAAAAAGTTGGCCACGCCCACCCAGTTACATTACTCCCCCACCAAGCCATGCCCACAAAAACGGTAGTAACAGATTTTACATTTCACCCCTGAATGCAGGCAATGTAGCCTGAATGAAGGCAAATATACATGCCTCATGGGGGAATCTGGCATCTTTGATAGAGTAATTGGTGTGACTTAAGATAGAAATGTTGAGAACTATGAGAGAATCCTTGTGAACAAAACCAAGGCCAATTTCACACATGACCACAGTCCCTTCCTTGACCTTTGTGCATTCAACCTCATTTAAAAGCAGTGAATATTCTGATGAAGGATTGTTCCACAATTTTAATGGTATTTATTTTAATTAATTGTGGCAAGCTCTTAAAGAGATGGGAATACCAGACCATCTTATTTGTCTCTTGTGAAACCTATATGTGGGTCAAGAAGCAACAGTGAGAACTGGACACGGAACCACTGATTGGTTCAAAATTAGGAAAGGAGTCTGGCAAGGCTGTATACTATCACCCTGCCTATTTAACTTATATCAGTTGTTGGTTGCTACCGGTTCACCCCGGTTCGGGAGAACTAGTAGCAGCGGTGGCAGGAGGCTCCATTCACCTGCCCGGATGTCATCAAATATGATCTGCGCATGCACAGATGGGGCATGCATGCACAAGTGAAGCGAGCACACGTGAGCGAACCGGTAGCAAAGGTAAGTGAAACCCACTTGATGCTGGTGAAGGAGGAGAGTGCAAAAGTTGGCTTGAAACTCACCAGTAAGAAAACTAACATCATGGCATCCGGACCTCTCAATTCCTGGCAAATAGATGGGGAAGAAATGGAGGTAGTGACAGATTTTATTTTCCTGGGCTCCAAGATCACCGCAGAAGGGGACGGCAGCCAAGAAATTAAAAGACGCTTGATCCTGAGGAGGAAAGCTATGGCAAATCTAGACAGCATACTATAAAGCAATCACCCTGCCAACAAAAGTGCGTATAGTCACGGCTATGGTTTTCCCAGTTGCAATGTATGGCTGTGAAAGTTGGACCATAAGGAAGGCTGAGTGCCAAAGAATTGAGGCCTTTGAACTATGGTGCTGGAGAAGACTCCTGTTAGTCCCTTGGACTGCAAGGTGATCAAACCAGTCAGTCCTAGAGGAGATCAACCCTGACTGCTCTTTAGAAGGCCAGATCCCGAAGATGAAACTCAAATATTTTGGCCACCTAATGAGAAGGAAGGACTCAATAGAGAAGAGCCTAATGCTGGGAAAGATTGAGGGCAAAAGAAAACGGGGGTAGCAGAGTATGAGGTGGTGGGATGGAGTCACTGAGGCAATAGGTGTGTGCTTAAATGGACTCCAGAGGATGGTAGAGGACAGGAAATCCTGGAGGAATGTTGTCCATGGAGTCGTGATGGGTCAGACACGACTTCGCAACTAACAACAACAACATTTTAATTTTATTTATAGAAACATGTATTTTCTTTTGCTGCTCTTAAAGATTCCCTAAACTGGTTTTCCAATATAAAAACCCATTCCTCATAGTACTGAACAAGAATAAAAGAAATATTCTGAAAAAACAAGAAACAAAATGAAGGCAGCTGCTGGTAAAATTACTGGAATGTTTTTATATCTTATATATTTTATATCTTAAAAGGCTGCCAAAGTAACAACAACTTGACTGCCCTACTAAATACATCAAGAAAGAGCTTGTCAACCTTTTTTTCTGGCAGAGGTGGTCCCCAGAAAGGTGAGATTTCATGGAATCTGTCACAAAATAGCGGGAAAGAGTGACTGTTAAGTCCAGCCTGTGCTGAGTGCAAGAATTCAGTTTACACTATGGGTATCCAAACTTTTGACTGGCCTGGGCCACATTGAGTGAAGAGGAATTGTCTTGGGCTACATATAAACTGTATAATACAGTTAATGAATATAAATCACATAATAATGTTAAAAGTTTACGTCTTGCAGGCTGTAGTACTAGCTGTCATGGCCGCATGCAACCTACAAGCTGTGGGTTGGACTCCCCTAATTATATCATCTTCCAGATGGTTGTTGAGCCTCCTCTTGATCATATCTAGCAATGGGAAAATGCATTCCACTCTTGCTAATGTGTTCCCTGTTTAATAACTTTTATTCTTAGGAATTTTTTTTAAATAAAATATTCAAGTGGAATTTAACTTTATATTACCAACAGATACAGTAAAGGATCTACAAGCCTCTAATGCATTTTACATACCTGACATAAAATGTTCCATCAGCCATGTTCCCTTTTTGCAACAAAACTAATCAAGGTATTGCAGAAAGGTGGGAATAAAGGATTCACTCTGTGTAGAGCATACTAAGCATTATCTTTATTAAATATTGATTCTGAAATCTTTAAATCACTGAAAGATTGGAACCTGTGATTAAACCGCAAATTAATCTAGCGCTAACTGGTTCTCTTATGCACTGAATCAACCCAGATAATCTCAGAAGGCTTCCTTCTGTTGTGAGCAAATGGAAAACAACACACTTTTAGCCTTAGACCTTGGAAAATTTCAATTGTGCCGAGCATATATTTGCATTTAAGGGTTGGGTCTTAGGTATTTTCCCACCTGAATGCAGCTCATAAATTAAGACAATCTATGCAATCTGGTCTCATCTCTTGGGATGGAAAAGAATTACTGTTCCGTGTAAAACAAATCCTACTGGTGAGCCTGAGACAAAATTAGTATCGGAATTCAGAATAAAGGCTGGAAGACAATAGGAGATAAGGATTTAATAACAAGATGGGAAGCTAGAAATAGGTTGGTTCAGCTGAAAGATGCCAAAAAGTGGGTGTTGTTAGGGTTATTACAGTGGTGAGTTGGCCCCGGTTCGGACCGGTTCACAAGAACCGGTAGTAAAATCAGCAGGAGGCTCCGCCCACAGCTCCGGATGTCATCATCAGCAATCTGTGCATGCGCAGAAGCAATGCACGCATGCGAGCGAAGCGATCCCCCGCACGCGATCCCGTTGTGAACCGGTAGTAAAGGTAAGTAGAACCCACCGCTGGATTATTAGTATTCTCTGCCTGGGGGTGAGGAAAAGAGGGGAATTGTAAAGTACTAGCCGACCCATGAACCTGACAGGCATATAAAATGGGCAGGTATAGAGAAGATTGAGTGGTACAGTGGCTAGAATGCAGAATTACAGGTTAATTCTGTCGACTGCCAACAGTTTGAGTCTCACCGGCTCAAGGTTGAATCAGCCTTCCACCTTTCCGAGGTTGGTAAAATGAGGGCCCACATTGTTGGGGGCAATATGCTGACATTGTAAACCACTTAGAGGGGCCTGTAAAGCACTATGAAGCGGTATATAAGTCTAAGTTCTATTGCTATCTTCAATTAAGACAGGGAAGAACCCTGGTAAACTGCAACAATCAGAGCAGATAGTGGAACTATAAACCATGTCTCATTCCTTAGGGGGAAAGTTAGTGGAAAACTAGAAATGTCAGCTGGTGTGCCATTCTACTTATGTGCTCAGTAAGCTCATGTGGGGCTTACTGCCAATGACATCATTGTCTTGAACTATGACACTTCTGCTTAGTTGTTAACTGCAATATAAATGAACTTTCTATGTTGCTATGAAATATAGACCATAAATCTATAATGTGCTGTGCTGTTAAAAAAAGAAATCCCCTCACGTGAATGCTAACATTCTTATTTGTAGCTCTGTCTGTTCACTTAGACATATGAAACCAGGATATGTCTTAATACTGTTATATTCAGTTTAGGAAACTTAGTGAAATATATTTTTTCTTAAATTTAAACCTGTTACGTTCTTTTTCTAGAAGCATATATGTGTCTGTATTTCATATAGTAATGCAAAATGGAAATAAAGTAAATGACCTCCTCCTTTTCCATGTTTCCCAGTACATGATTTTGTGTGAATTTATTTATTGGTTTGCCCCAAAAATATGAGAGGGAACATTTGATGGAAAGTTGGATGTATGAATCAAAAACCAAAGCAAACCCAAACACTGAAATGTTTCCAGATTTTCCTAGCTGCCATTCCTCCATTCCCTTTAAAGGTCCTTGAAAACTGTGAAGTTGCAATGAAAGGATATCAGGAATATTGCAGGGTCACCTCATCTGACAATGTGACATATTCTTGTTGGAAAATGGTATGGACCTTTTTGGATTTTTCAGCCCAGAATTAGCTGAGCGATTGCAGTGATTTTAGCAAACCTTGGTCTCTGGTTGGGAAGGAGAAGATTTTCTTCACAGTATTGACTGGATGTTAGAGCTCCAGTTGAAGTTGTTGTGATTGTTCTGCTTCTCAGTTTACAACCTGCTTGTGTTACTAAACCAGTCTTGTGTTCCTAAACCAGTCTATTTCTCTATTTCTCTACTAGAATATGCCTCTACTACCCAGGTCCTTACTCAGGCAATTGTATCCTGCCATCTTTTGGTTTTCTTGGCTCTTGTCTGCAATGTTTTCACTTTCTCCACCACAGAAAAGCACAACATCTGCCCCCAACACACCCAGCCAAAAGGCTTCCTCCTTTATAGATGATTATGGGTCCTGCTAATTCAGCTGCCTCAAAAACCAGACGGGAAAGAAATGAAAAAAGAATGGAAGGCAGGGTGCTGGCCACTACAAGGCACTCTTTCTGAAGATGCCAATCTAATACTGCAGCATTTTAGGTCTTTTTTTGTCAGGGCAACCTGGTCTACTCATTTTCGCCTTTCAGACCCAATCCAGGAGCTTCACAGGTAGCCATGGTGGGGCAGTGGTTAGAGTGCAATACTGCATGCTATTTCTGCTGACTGCTGACTGCCTGCAATTTAGCAGTTCAGATCTCAGCAGGGTGAAGGTTGACTCAGCCTTCCATCCTTTCGAGGTCGGTAAAATGAGGACCCAGATTGTTGGGGGCAATATGCTGACTCTGTAAACCGCTTAGAGAGGGCTGTAAAGCACTATGAAGCGGTATACAAGTCTAAGTGCTATTGCTATTGCTATACTAGGGGAAAGATTGTGTTTTTTGTCAGGGCAACCTGGTCTAACCAATTATGGGATGGAGCATACTGCTTCTGTTTTCGCCTTTCAGCCCCAATCCAGGAGCCTTCACAGGAAGTCACTTTCTCAACAAACTATTTTTGTGTTGAATTTATGTTTTACTGACAATGAAATAAAGGGAGACTAGTATAGATCTATTTCAAGTTACCGTGTTTTCCGGCGTATAAGACGACTGGGCGCATAAGACGACCCCCAAATTTTCCTGTTAAAATATAGGGTTTTGGCTATACTACCCCTCTTCCAACGCACACCAAATAAAAATTAAAAAAACATCAACTGGCTCACCCACAATGTAAAAGCAGCTGTGCTAGACCCAAAATGGCCCCTGAAACAAGCAGGAACCTCACACAGCCACAAAAAGCCCCAAAAAACAACTTTCACACTTTACACACACACAACACAACACGCTCATCCACAATGTAAAAGCAGCTGTGCTAGACCCAAAATGGCCCTGGCAACAAGCAGGAACCTCACACAGCCACTAAAAGCCCAAAAAAACAACTTTCACACTTTACACACACAAAATTCCACATACAGCTTTGTGAGATTTTGTGTGTTTGTGTAATTAGAGTGAAACACTACAGAAACAGACTAAATCTCAGAAAGCTGCACAAATATTATTTTATTTTATTTTATTTTTATTTTTATATTTATATGAAAGCTAAATTTAAAACTTCCTAAACTTTAAATGGCTAGGTCTAAAAAAGAACAACTAAAAAAAACCCCAATTAACTTTTTTTTAAAAGATCCCAAAGGGGAAAAAAACTCACCCAATAGAACAGGGGTCTCCAACCTTGACAACTTTAAGACTTGTAGACTTCAACTCCTAGAATTCCTCAGCCAGCTTTGTTTTGCTGGCTGAGGAATTCTGGGAGTTGAAGTCCACAACTCCCTGCCTGCTTGATTGCAGGCAGGGAGTGGCTTGCTGATGGAATGGATTCAGGCAAGTGAAGCAAGGCAAGCAGCTAAGGCAGTAGTTCTCAACCTTCCTAATGCCGCAACCCTTTAATACAGTTCCTCATGTTGTGGTGACCCCCAACGATAAAGTTATTCCTAAAACCATCAAAAATATGTGTTTTCCGATGGTCTTAGGCCAGGGGTCCCCAACCTTTTGGACCTCAGGGACCGCCAACTTCATAATTTTAAATTTCGCGGACCACTAATACGAATCCAGTGTGCCGCTTGCTGAAGAATCTGGACTCCCAGTACGGGATGGGGTCCTTCAGGCACTCTCCCTCCTCTCTGTCTCTCTCTCTCTGTCTCCCACTCTTTCTCATTCTCTCTTTCTCTCTCATTTTCGCTTTCTCTCTCTCTCCCCCTCTCTTTCTCATTCTTTCTTTCCCCCACTCTTTCTCTTTCTCTCCCCCCTCTCTCTCATCCTCTTTCTCCCCCTCTTTCTCATTCTCTTTCTCTCTCTCCCACTCTTTCTCTCTCATTCTCTTTCTCATTCTCTTTCTCTCTCTCTTTCTCCCACTCTCTCTTTCTCTCTTTCTCTCTCCCCCTCTTTCTCTCTCCCCACTCTCTCTCATTCTCTCTTTCTCTCTGTCTCCCTTTCTCTCTCCCCCCCTCTCTTTCTCTCTCCCCCTCTTTCTCTCTCTCCCACTCTTTTTCTCTCATTCTCTCTTTCTCTCTCCCCCTCTTTCTCTCTCTCTCCCCACTCTCTCCCTCTCATTCTGATTCTCTCATTCTGATTCTCTTTCATTTTGTCTCTCTCTCTCTCATTCTGTCTCTGATTCTTTGATTCTCTTTCATTCTCTGTCTCTTCCTCTGTCTCTCATTCTCTCTCTCTCACTCTCTCTCTCTGTCTCTTTCTCTCATTCTCTTTCATTCTGTCTTTCTCTCTTATTCTTTGTCTCTCTCTCTCTCTCTCTCTGTCTCATTCTGATTCTCTCTCTCTCATTCTCTCTTTCATTCTTTCTCTCTTTCTCTCTCATTCTCTCTCTCTCTCATCTCATGGGCCAGCCAGTGTCTTGGGGCTAAGAGGAAGTCAAGCATCTTCCTGAGAGACTGAGGGCCGGAAGAAGTGTGGGAGAGAAGCACTACTTGAACTTGTGCGGCATGAGCATTCGCCTTGGTATATTTGCGCCAGCCGATGGCCAAGACAGCCCTCATCTCTCTGCTGAAAGTGCAGCATCAGGATTCTGCCTTGGTATATTTGCGGCGCAAGTCAGCCTTCGTTTCCTGCTGCTTGGGACTCAGAGCGGTAAATGGTGACTGGTCTGGGGAGCAGCTGGATTTTGCTCTCCATTGCAGACGCCAGATCAGCCCCCTGCAAGATCTCATCTTTCGAGGAGCGCTCCCTGAAGCGGGGCTGGAAACTTTGGTTGGGCTGCTTGAGAGAGGAGAGATTGCAGGGAGGCGATCTGGTGTCTGCAATGGAGAGCAAAATCCGGCTTCTTCTCTCCGCTATAAGAGTGGCATCAGGCTTCCGCCTTGGTACTCAGAGCGGTAAATGGTGACTGGTCTGGGGAGCAGCTGGATTTTGCTCTCCATTGCAGACGCCAGATCAGTCCCCTGCAAGATCTCATCTTTCGAGGAGCGCTCCCTGAAGTGGCGCTGGAAACTCTAGAGATGAGAGCTTGCAGGGGGCCGATCTGGCATCCGGATTAGAGAGCAAAATCTGACTGCTCCCCGGACCAGTCACCATTTACCGCTCCGAGTCCCAAGCATCAGGAGATGAGGGCTGCCTTGTGCCGCAAATATACCAAGGCGGAATCCTGATGCCGCTCTTACAGTGGAGAGAAAAAGCCGGATTTTGCTCTCCATTGCAGACACTAGATCGGCCCCCTGCAAGCTCTCCTCTCTCAAGCAGCCCAACCAAAGTTTCCAGCCCCGCTTCAGGGAGTGCTCCTCGAGAGTCGAGAGTTTGCAGGGGGCCGATCTGGCATTCAGATTAGAGAGCAAAATCCAGCTGCTCTCCGGATCAGACGCCATTTACCACTCTGAGTTCCAGGCAGCAGGAGAGGAGGGCTGCCTTGCGCCACTGGCTGGCACAAATATACCAAGGCGGAATGCTGTTGCCGTACAAATGAAAGTAGTGCTTCACTCCCACAGCTTCCAGCCATCGCAAATGCCACTTCTTCCTGCTTCTACCGCCCCCTCCCCCACCACCACAACAGCACCATTCATTCCGGATGGCGAGAGCTGCACTTGTTTTTCTGTATTGCACCACCTACAAAACCCCTGTGAAAGGGTTGTTTGACCCCCCAACCACTGAGCTAAGGTAAGCAAGCTGGAGGGGGAAAAGTTTTTTCCTTCTCCATGGCTCTGGCGATCCCAGCTGAGTTGCCTGATTAGCAGATCGTCAGAGCTTGGATCGCCAGAGCCATTTAAGGCTCGTCAGAGCCTTTCGGGCTGGTCTGCCTGGTTATAGGAGAACGACACCCAGCGTATAAGACGATCCCCGACTTTTGAGAAGATTTTCATGTGTTAAAAAGTCATCTTATATGCCGGAAAATACGGTATTTAGCTCTCATGGAGCATTTTAGGTTTTTTTTTTTTTTTACACAACACGTCTTACATTCTACACATGTCTTAATTATCAGAGGGACTTTTTCTGATGGTACAGCAGAGAACATCAGTCCTTTTTCCATGTACAAGATTTATTTATTTATTTATTTATTTATTTATTTATTTATTTATTTTATTGGTTCGATTTATATGCTGCCCTTGTCCGGAGACTCAGGGTGGCTTACAATGCGTTAAGCAATAACCTTCATACTTTTGTATATACCTTCTTAGTAGGGCTTTCGGCCCCCCATAAGCAGTATTCTTTTTTATACAAAGTCATCTTATTGCCCCCACAATCTGGGTCGTCATTTTACCTACCTCGAAAGGATGGAAGACTGAGTCAACCTTGAGCCTGGTGAGATTTGAACTTGCAGTAATTGCAGGCAGCAATTGCAGATTATCTTGTTACCAGAAGAAAATGTGGTCCATTCTGTTTTGTCCACTCTCTCAAGTGACTAAAATTATTTACTAATGGGAAAAGAAATGAATGATGCAGTTCAAGATCCCTTTTAAATATGTACTTGTGGATGGCTACTTGTATTGTAAAATGATAATTTCACAACCACTTTAGTTGTATAAAATAAAATTTAGAGTTTTAGATCCGTAATTCCACTCTGCCTCTGGCAACTATCCAAGGAATGACATAAAAATCTGGAAATAAACACTGCATAACAATATATTGTATTTGTAAGACCTGACTAGCATAGTTGTCAAAGACATTCATCTTAACAGCTACAATTTACAAATGGTCCAGGCTTTTGTGTGTGTGTGGGGGGGGGGACCTTAACATCTGTGATTTATGTTTGTTGATTGCTTTATCCTAAAAATAAATTTAAGTTACATTTATAAATAAATTTAAATTAAAAATAATTTAAGAAATCCAAATGTTTGTAAATTTAAGGAAAGAATTAAGAATAAAATAATTACTAAGATTCTGCACAAACCGCCTTTGAACCTTATATTTAAATAAATATATGGCCATTTTTAATAAGGACAATGAAATAAAGAGTGACATAAAGAGACTTTTCATTTGTAATGAAGGTGAACATTTGACCCATGGAGCTATTACATTCAGATTAGAAACCCAACCAAAGCAAGAATTATTTTAAGCTTTATGGTGACTATTGCTACTAATCCTCATTTCTACATAAATTAATCTTAAATGTATATAAATATGTTTGTTCACATCTGTAGCTTTATTATCTTTTGATCCCCTTTGCTGCCTGTCTTTCTATTGGAATTCAAGAATGTTTCTGTAAATGGGGTATAATTTAGTCCATAGCCTTATGATACTTTTTAAAAATTCTGTTCAACCATGTACGATTCTTTCAGACTACTTGGACAAGTCCCTGCAGTTTTCTTGGTAGTTTTTCAGAAGTGGTTTGCCATTGCCTCCTTCCTAGGGTTGAGAGAAAGTGGCTGGTCCAAGGTCACTCAGCTGGCTTTGTGCCTAAGGTGGAACTAGAATTCATGGTCTCCCAGTTTCTAACCCAGTGTCTTAACCTCTATACCAAATTGGTTTTCACATCATGATACTAAGTGTCATCATCAAAAAAGACAGAGAAATATTACTAATACCAATTGTCATTGTAGCCAATGGAGGGTTTGCATGGTCACTAAAACTGATCAAAGCTAGTAATTCTTTCAGTCTCATATATGAAAATATTCAAGAATAAGCTTGCAATAAAACATGTGTCAATGTTATTGTGAAGATAAACAGAACACTACACTAAATAGCATGAGAAGAAATGCTAGTAGCTCAAACTTTCTCAATACTATCATATTGATTTAGCTCTAGCACTGGGAAGAGTGAGGCAGCGATCCTGGTCAGTTGATTTTAGTTTTCATAAGGAATAATAAATATTTACTTCTTAGAGAGGGTTTTGTGGATTTTTTAAATTTTTTTTTTGCTTTCAAATTGTTTGGCAGTCTTGAGTATTATGCTACTTGATTGGTGAAATAGAATGGAGAAGCATTTACCTTTCTATCTCAGACCATAAAATTGACTGAGCCCTAGTTTAGGCTAATCCTTGTGGTTGAGAGCCGCAGTGAACATTTCAGGAAGCCTGAAGCCTACAGTGGATTGGAAAAATTATCTGCAGCTTTTTAAAATGTAAGTATCGATTTAAAAGAAAATAAAACCAAGGATTTATCTATTCAATCATTTACAACTATTTATAAAAAATGAAATATATTAATTTATATTTGAATATAAACTAGTCATACTGGCAGAATATTCATTCGTTCGTTCGTTTGTTCATTCATTCGTTTGTTCGTTTGCATGCCACCTGATTATTTTTACAAATAATTCAAGGCAGTGAACATATCCAACACACTTTCCTTCTCTTATTTTCCCCACAATATCTGAAGTGAAGTGAATTGCGCTGAGAGAGAGAGTGCCCAGCTCGTGGTCACCCAGTTGCTTTTTTTTTTTAATAAACAAAATGCAAAAACAACAAAAACAAAAGCTCAACAAGAAGGGTGTGGAGTATCCCGAGACAACTTTGAGGGGACTAGGAAGTAACATTTAGACTAGCTTTAGGACTTTAAGACCTGTAGGCTTTCTTCAATCATACCTGTAAATCTGTGAGGCTGAGAAGATTGTGACAATGTTAATCTTCCAATCTGAGTGGTTCTGAGGGAAAGAAGACTGATGACTCCCAACTAAGCTATTTTTTGTGTATATGCTGTTGATTGGCTAGTCTCTTTTCTATTAGCCAAGACTCATATCTTCCAGATCCAAGGACACTGATGGTGAGATTGCTTGGATTTCACCTCAGTGTTATTAGAAACAACAACAACAACCAGGAGTCCTCTTTGTTTTCCACATATTGGTTATGAATGGAGAGTCAGCTGCATAGGCTTTCCCTTCATCTTCTTCAGGAGCACCAGGGTGATGCATGCTGTAATGTGTTCTTTCCAGCTGAAGCCTCCAGGGTACCATATTTGACAGTGCTGTCTAAGAACATTGGCTCATCTCTGTGAAGTGAAAGGTATTCAACTTTAGAGCCATAAACAAGTGGATGGGAGACAGGGAGTTTGTTGAATAGTATAAAAAGTAGATTTTTCACACTGTCACTTACCATAGGGTTCTCTTTCTCTATCTCCCTTGCACTCATCTGACTGGTATATTAGCAATAGCATGGGAAAAGGGAAGGGACTCCTACCCTGGTTATGCTGCCCTGTCTAGATACCCTACTCCCGTGATGGCGAACCTATGGCACACATGCCATAGGTGGCACACAGAGCCCTGTCTGCGGGCATGTGAACCATCGCCCAGCTCAGCTCCACCCCATATGCTCGTGAGCCTTCTGACAGCCAGCTGATTTTAGATGTCTGCCGCACATGCGTAGGGGGGCAGGGTGTATGCAGAAGACATGTGCGGGGGTTGTGCATGCATGCCCGGAGGTGGGGGGAGCATGGGGGGATGCAGCACCCCTCCCCTGCTGCCCATTTTGGGCCTAGCAGGCCTTCCTGCAGCCTCCTGGGACAAAAAAAGGGCCGGGGAGTGTAGCACGGGGGAACACGGGGTTTTTTGCGTGCCTGCATGGGGGGGGGTGTCATGCGCACATTGCATTATGGGTGCAGGTACGTGCATGTGCTGTTCCACGTACTTTCAGCATGCGATGACAAAAGGGTTAGCCATCACTGCCCTACTCTGTGAAATAATAGAAAATACTTGTAGCTTGGGCTTTAGATTTTGGCAGTGGTGTGCTCTCCAAGCTTGCTTCAATTTAGTTTCTGAACTAAATAGATAACATCATCAACATGATTTTCTTGTCCTATTCTCCTTAGCTTATAAATGTCTTGTGTGCCAGTGTGGCCAGTTGGTCATGTGATTGATTGTCCGTTTGGAGCTATATTTAAAATTCTGAGCACTGATTGGTTCTCTTGTTGATTGGCTTGAACGAGCTGGAAATACGATTGATTTTTCTATTCTTATACATGTATGGGGGAGAACAAAGTCAAGAATGTGGTGATACCAGTTATTAGTATGCCACAAGATACCCATATAAACAACTTGGTTTCATAAACTGCACTGGCTATTAATAGTTTTCTGGGTGTAATTCAAGGCATTGGTTGTCATAGATAAAAATGTACATGGCACAATCTAATCACTGGAGGGGCTGCCTATCTCACTTGTTTCTGCCGATCATGTTAGATCAGTCAGAGTCAAATGCTATAGGCCCATTCCATCATCCAACGGCTCCCACCAGAGATTCAGACAGTCCCGATCCTTCTCTCCTTTAAATGAGCCCTGAAGATTTGATTCTTTTGTGAGGTTTTGAGTTAGGTTGGAATGTGATTCTCTGTGTTATGGGGTTTATGTCAGTTCCACAACATAACCATCTTCCTTTTTTTCTTATCTTGGCTTACCATATATGGTCCACCAAGAATTGGGCAGCTTTATAAATGTGAAAAAACACAAAAGGTCATCCTCTCAGAGGCAAGGAACAATAAACCACCAAGAAAAATTCAACCAAGTATGTAAAAGTCACCTATGTACACTAGTTGTTGTTTTCAATTTCCTTTTCAGCTTATTTGCCTGCATCATATTATGTCCAGGTCATTTAATAGTGGGTGTTTTTCTCTCCCTTAAATATGTGTAAGAGAAAATGCTGTTCTGTCAGTGGCAGTCTTGTAAATTCATGTGAAGATGCATTTTACTTCATGGATATGCTGAGATGAATTCACACCAAAAAAGAACTGTTAGAACTTCATTTATTTTCAATGAGGGGCAAGCAGTTTGTTCCCTGTGTGATGTGATGTGATTGTAATATGTACTTAACAAAATATTCACTGCATTGTTTGGCAGTTTTTCCAAATACACAATTTATTGCAGAGTAGTTGGATGTACTGGAAAGTGTAGACAAAAGATTTTGGCCAAAAAAATAAAAACAAAGTAGGGTTTTTTTTTCTTACCTTCCCTCCCTGATTTTCATTAGATAGGACAAAAGAAGGTGGTTGTTAAAATATGCATCTCGGTTTTCTTTTAAAACTGAAAAAAAAAAAGAAAGAAAGAAAGAAAGAAAGAAAGAAAGAAAGAAAGAAAGAAAGAAAGAAAGAAAGAAAGAAAGAAAGAGGAAAAGACCAAAGGCTAAGTTACTCTTGATGTCTGATGACTGCCTGAATAAGCCCTGGCCATTTTCTTGGCAACATTTTCTGATTTGCCATTGCCAGACTCTTTGGGCAGAAACAAACTAGTTTTGTGTCCAAGATGGTACTAGAATTCCCAGCCTCCAGTTTCTAGCTTGGTGCCTTTAACTACTCCTTCACTCCCAAAGACTCTCCCAACATTCCAATTCATTTTCAGAAAGTCATATTAATGACAGAATAATTGTTCTTTTTCTTCTAGGGACTTGTGGTGCTAACTCTTTTTCTCACCCTTATGAACATTGGACAAGACAGTCTTTGTTCTGTAATTTATGCAGTGGAAGAGGGGAGGTTCTGACATTTCTGACTTCTTGCTTGTAGAAAAGATATTACTATATTTCAAATATCTGACCATTAATTCTGGCAGTTGGGGAGGGGATGAGCTCTAGGTTCCATCCTCTGATGCATTCATTTAGATTAGATTTGATCATAACTGAAAATAAAAGTAAAAAGGCATGCTTGTACACTTGTATTAAAGAGACTGGCTGAACTCTTCTCATTTTAGAATAGAATAGAATAGGATTCTTTATTGGCCAAGTATGATTGGACACACAAGGAATTTGTCTTGGTGCATATGCTCTCGGTGTACATAAAAGAAAAGTTACATTTGTCAAGAATCTTAAGGTACAACACTTAATGATAGTCATAGGGAAACAGTCAATATAAATCTTAAGGATACCAGCAACAAGGTTACAGTCATAAGTGGGAGGAGATGGGTAATAGGAACAATGCGAAGATTAATAGTAATTACTAGTAATGTAACTAGTTTGACAGAGTAGAGGGAATTATTTGTTTAGCAGAGTGATGGCGTTCGGGAAAAAACTCTTCTTGTGTCTAATTGTTCTGGTGTGCAGTGCTCTATAGTGTTGTTTTGAGGGTAGGAGTTGAAACAGTTTATGTCCAGGATGCAAGAGGTCTGTAAATATTTTCACAGCCCTCTTGTTGACTCATGCAGTATACATGTCCTCAATGGAAGGCAGGTTGGTAATAATTGTTTTTTCTGCAGTTCTAATTATCCTCTGGAGTCTGTGTCTGTCTTGTTGGGTTGCAGAACCAAACCAGACAGTTATATTTTCCCACTGTTTCATCTCCCCCTCCTCTTCTCCATTGTTCCAAAGAGTTCTGTTATCATCAGAATAATTGTTTAGGTGGTTAGAATAGGATGGAGAGAGAACAAACAAGAAAACCTTAGTTTTGCTCACTCTTTGTTGAATCTTAATCCCACCTAATTGTATTTGTGGCCTTACTAATATAGAAATCCGCACAAAATAGTTGTGATTTGAACCTGGGTATCTTTTGATGTCACCTCAAGATTAAACCTCTGTCTACATACTGTACTAGCTGGACGCCCGTGCTTCGCTATGAAACTATGTGATCTGGCATTATAAATTGATCCTTAAAGCCTGAAACTTAGATGTAGAATGTGTAACTCCATAGCAGCAGTGTGTGTTAATATAAGGCAACTGGCAGTTGGAACAGAGAGGGAGGGGGAGTAGACTGTCCCAGCCGGCAGGCCAGATGAATCACATGCTGGCCACACCCATGCTCAGTTTAGCGAAGGGGTAGCATCAGAGTGTGTTAATATAAGGCAACTGGCAGTTGGGACAGACTTCCTTTCAGGTGGGGAGAAGGAGGAGAACGTCTAACTCCTTAGCATCAGAGCATGTGAATATAATACTGTATTTGAAATACTACTGATCTGATGATCATTTCCAAAAATCTTTTCTCAGCGAGCACCTAGAAACCAAGAGGAACATACGTGCCAAATTTACCATTCTGGAGTTTACTTGATGAGTGAGTGGTATATATAGATAGATAGATTGGTTGGCATAGATAGATAGATAGATAGATAGATAGATAGATAGATAGATAGATTCCTGATTACAGTGGGAAACCAAATTTCCAACTAAATATGAGAACTAATTAGACTTGATCTATATATACTCTGTCTCCCGTCTGCCTTATTTGAAATCCGTAGACATTTCCATGAAGCAAAGTAAGATGATGTTCAATGGTGAAATATTGTGGCTCTGTACTTACGTACTTTCCATTCCTCAGATCCCTGGTTCAGCTCTTGACCTCTTTAGCTATAGGCAGAATTTTAAGGACTCCTGCTTGGACACATTTCTGAATCAGTAAAGATTAGGGACATGCAACTTGATGCTGTCTAGATATGTTGGACTCTTATTAACTGTGGAGAATGTCTATTTTTCATGTAGATGTCGATCATACTTGCTCTGTAGATTATATTAGTATAATACATACACACACACACACACACACACACACACACACACACACACACACATATATATATATATATATATATATATATATATATATATATATATATGCATGTTCTTTCTAGCCAGGTTTTACCTACGTAAGCTAGGTTGTTCTGCAGCTCTGGCTGTGTGAAATCTCATTCACCATCCTCAGAGCTCCTCCTCTGTTGACAAACTGCAACTCTGCGTTGCTCTCTGGGAGACTCAGATAGCTATTTCTGCCTTATAAGGCTTCGTCAGTGAGCCACACCCACTTCTCAGATATTCCCCCTGTAAAGGTACAATGTGTCTTTTTCTGTTTTTCGTAGGCTTTTATGTGCATGTTCTTTCTAGCCAGGTTTTACCTACGTAAGCTAGGTTGTTCTGCAGCTCTGGCTGTGTGAAATCTCATTCACCATCCTCAGAGCTCCTCCTCTGTTGACAAACTGCAACTCTGCGTTGCTCTCTGGGAGACTCAGATAGCTATTTCTGCCTTATAAGGCTTCGTCAGTGAGCCACACCCACTTCTCAGATATTCCCCCTGTAAAGGTACAATGTGTCTTTTTCTGTTTTTCGTAGGCTTTTATGTGCATGTTCTTTCTAGCCAGGTTTTACCTACGTAAGCTAGGTTGTTCTGCAGCTCTGGCTGTGTGAAATCTCATTCACCATCCTCAGAGCTCCTCCTCTGTTGACAAACTGCAACTCTGCGTTGCTCTCTGGGAGACTCAGATAGCTATTTCTGCCTTATAAGGCTTCGTCAGTGAGCCACACCCACTTCTCAGATATTCCCCCTGTAAAGGTACAATGTGTCTTTTTCTGTTTTTCGTAGGCTTTTATGTGCATGTTCTTTCTAGCCAGGTTTTACCTACGTAAGCTAGGTTGTTCTGCAGCTCTGGCTGTGTGAAATCTCATTCACCATCCTCAGAGCTCCTCCTCTGTTGACAAACTGCAACTCTGCGTTGCTCTCTGGGAGACTCAGATAGCTATTTCTGCCTTATAAGGCTTCGTCAGTGAGCCACACCCACTTCTCAGATATTCCCCCTGTAAAGGTACAATGTGTCTTTTTCTGTTTTTCGTAGGCTTTTATGTGCATGTTCTTTCTAGCCAGGTTTTACCTACGTAAGCTAGGTTGTTCTGCAGCTCTGGCTGTGTGAAATCTCATTCACCATCCTCAGAGCTCCTCCTCTGTTGACAAACTGCAACTCTGCGTTGCTCTCTGGGAGACTCAGATAGCTATTTCTGCCTTATAAGGCTTCGTCAGTGAGCCACACCCACTTCTCAGATATTCCCCCTGTAAAGGTACAATGTGTCTTTTTCTGTTTTTCGTAGGCTTTTATGTGCATGTTCTTTCTAGCCAGGTTTTACCTACGTAAGCTAGGTTGTTCTGCAGCTCTGGCTGTGTGAAATCTCATTCACCATCCTCAGAGCTCCTCCTCTGTTGACAAACTGCAACTCTGCGTTGCTCTCTGGGAGACTCAGATAGCTATTTCTGCCTTATAAGGCTTCGTCAGTGAGCCACACCCACTTCTCAGATATTCCCCCTGTAAAGGTACAATGTGTCTTTTTCTGTTTTTCGTAGGCTTTTATGTGCATGTTCTTTCTAGCCAGGTTTTACCTACGTAAGCTAGGTTGTTCTGCAGCTCTGGCTGTGTGAAATCTCATTCACCATCCTCAGAGCTCCTCCTCTGTTGACAAACTGCAACTCTGCGTTGCTCTCTGGGAGACTCAGATAGCTATTTCTGCCTTATAAGGCTTCGTCAGTGAGCCACACCCACTTCTCAGATATTCCCCCTGTAAAGGTACAATGTGTCTTTTTCTGTTTTTCGTAGGCTTTTATGTGCATGTTCTTTCTAGCCAGGTTTTACCTACGTAAGCTAGGTTGTTCTGCAGCTCTGGCTGTGTGAAATCTCATTCACCATCCTCAGAGCTCCTCCTCTGTTGACAAACTGCAACTCTGCGTTGCTCTCTGGGAGACTCAGATAGCTATTTCTGCCTTATAAGGCTTCGTCAGTGAGCCACACCCACTTCTCAGATATTCCCCCTGTAAAGGTACAATGTGTCTTTTTCTGTTTTTCGTAGGCTTTTATGTGCATGTTCTTTCTAGCCAGGTTTTACCTACGTAAGCTAGGTTGTTCTGCAGCTCTGGCTGTGTGAAATCTCATTCACCATCCTCAGAGCTCCTCCTCTGTTGACAAACTGCAACTCTGCGTTGCTCTCTGGGAGACTCAGATAGCTATTTCTGCCTTATAAGGCTTCGTCAGTGAGCCACACCCACTTCTCAGATATTCCCCCTGTAAAGGTACAATGTGTCTTTTTCTGTTTTTCGTAGGCTTTTATGTGCATGTTCTTTCTAGCCAGGTTTTACCTACGTAAGCTAGGTTGTTCTGCAGCTCTGGCTGTGTGAAATCTCATTCACCATCCTCAGAGCTCCTCCTCTGTTGACAAACTGCAACTCTGCGTTGCTCTCTGGGAGACTCAGATAGCTATTTCTGCCTTATAAGGCTTCGTCAGTGAGCCACACCCACTTCTCAGATATTCCCCCTGTAAAGGTACAATGTGTCTTTTTCTGTTTTTCGTAGGCTTTTATGTGCATGTTCTTTCTAGCCAGGTTTTACCTACGTAAGCTAGGTTGTTCTGCAGCTCTGGCTGTGTGAAATCTCATTCACCATCCTCAGAGCTCCTCCTCTGTTGACAAACTGCAACTCTGCGTTGCTCTCTGGGAGACTCAGATAGCTATTTCTGCCTTATAAGGCTTCGTCAGTGAGCCACACCCACTTCTCAGATATTCCCCCTGTAAAGGTACAATGTGTCTTTTTCTGTTTTTCGTAGGCTTTTATGTGCATGTTCTTTCTAGCCAGGTTTTACCTACGTAAGCTAGGTTGTTCTGCAGCTCTGGCTGTGTGAAATCTCATTCACCATCCTCAGAGCTCCTCCTCTGTTGACAAACTGCAACTCTGCGTTGCTCTCTGGGAGACTCAGATAGCTATTTCTGCCTTATAAGGCTTCGTCAGTGAGCCACACCCACTTCTCAGATATTCCCCCTGTAAAGGTACAATGTGTCTTTTTCTGTTTTTCGTAGGCTTTTATGTGCATGTTCTTTCTAGCCAGGTTTTACCTACGTAAGCTAGGTTGTTCTGCAGCTCTGGCTGTGTGAAATCTCATTCACCATCCTCAGAGCTCCTCCTCTGTTGACAAACTGCAACTCTGCGTTGCTCTCTGGGAGACTCAGATAGCTATTTCTGCCTTATAAGGCTTCGTCAGTGAGCCACACCCACTTCTCAGATATTCCCCCTGTAAAGGTACAATGTGTCTTTTTCTGTTTTTCGTAGGCTTTTATGTGCATGTTCTTTCTAGCCAGGTTTTACCTACGTAAGCTAGGTTGTTCTGCAGCTCTGGCTGTGTGAAATCTCATTCACCATCCTCAGAGCTCCTCCTCTGTTGACAAACTGCAACTCTGCGTTGCTCTCTGGGAGACTCAGATAGCTATTTCTGCCTTATAAGGCTTCGTCAGTGAGCCACACCCACTTCTCAGATATTCCCCCTGTAAAGGTACAATGTGTCTTTTTCTGTTTTTCGTAGGCTTTTATGTGCATGTTCTTTCTAGCCAGGTTTTACCTACGTAAGCTAGGTTGTTCTGCAGCTCTGGCTGTGTGAAATCTCATTCACCATCCTCAGAGCTCCTCCTCTGTTGACAAACTGCAACTCTGCGTTGCTCTCTGGGAGACTCAGATAGCTATTTCTGCCTTATAAGGCTTCGTCAGTGAGCCACACCCACTTCTCAGATATTCCCCCTGTAAAGGTACAATGTGTCTTTTTCTGTTTTTCGTAGGCTTTTATGTGCATGTTCTTTCTAGCCAGGTTTTACCTACGTAAGCTAGGTTGTTCTGCAGCTCTGGCTGTGTGAAATCTCATTCACCATCCTCAGAGCTCCTCCTCTGTTGACAAACTGCAACTCTGCGTTGCTCTCTGGGAGACTCAGATAGCTATTTCTGCCTTATAAGGCTTCGTCAGTGAGCCACACCCACTTCTCAGATATTCCCCCTGTAAAGGTACAATGTGTCTTTTTCTGTTTTTCGTAGGCTTTTATGTGCATGTTCTTTCTAGCCAGGTTTTACCTACGTAAGCTAGGTTGTTCTGCAGCTCTGGCTGTGTGAAATCTCATTCACCATCCTCAGAGCTCCTCCTCTGTTGACAAACTGCAACTCTGCGTTGCTCTCTGGGAGACTCAGATAGCTATTTCTGCCTTATAAGGCTTCGTCAGTGAGCCACACCCACTTCTCAGATATTCCCCCTGTAAAGGTACAATGTGTCTTTTTCTGTTTTTCGTAGGCTTTTATGTGCATGTTCTTTCTAGCCAGGTTTTACCTACGTAAGCTAGGTTGTTCTGCAGCTCTGGCTGTGTGAAATCTCATTCACCATCCTCAGAGCTCCTCCTCTGTTGACAAACTGCAACTCTGCGTTGCTCTCTGGGAGACTCAGATAGCTATTTCTGCCTTATAAGGCTTCGTCAGTGAGCCACACCTACTTCTCAGATATTCCCCCTGTAAAGGTACAATGTGTCTTTTTCTGTTTTTCGTAGGCTTTTATGTGCATGTTCTTTCTAGCCAGGTTTTACCTACGTAAGCTAGGTTGTTCTGCAGCTCTGGCTGTGTGAAATCTCATTCACCATCCTCAGAGCTCCTCCTCTGTTGACAAACTGCAACTCTGCGTTGCTCTCTGGGAGACTCAGATAGCTATTTCTGCCTTATAAGGCTTCGTCAGTGAGCCACACCCACTTCTCAGATATTCCCCCTGTAAAGGTACAATGTGTCTTTTTCTGTTTTTCGTAGGCTTTTATGTGCATGTTCTTTCTAGCCAGGTTTTACCTACGTAAGCTAGGTTGTTCTGCAGCTCTGGCTGTGTGAAATCTCATTCACCATCCTCAGAGCTCCTCCTCTGTTGACAAACTGCAACTCTGCGTTGCTCTCTGGGAGACTCAGATAGCTATTTCTGCCTTATAAGGCTTCGTCAGTGAGCCACACCCACTTCTCAGATATTCCCCCTGTAAAGGTACAATGTGTCTTTTTCTGTTTTTCGTAGGCTTTTATGTGCATGTTCTTTCTAGCCAGGTTTTACCTACGTAAGCTAGGTTGTTCTGCAGCTCTGGCTGTGTGAAATCTCATTCACCATCCTCAGAGCTCCTCCTCTGTTGACAAACTGCAACTCTGCGTTGCTCTCTGGGAGACTCAGATAGCTATTTCTGCCTTATAAGGCTTCGTCAGTGAGCCACACCCACTTCTCAGATATTCCCCCTGTAAAGGTACAATGTGTCTTTTTCTGTTTTTCGTAGGCTTTTATGTGCATGTTCTTTCTAGCCAGGTTTTACCTACGTAAGCTAGGTTGTTCTGCAGCTCTGGCTGTGTGAAATCTCATTCACCATCCTCAGAGCTCCTCCTCTGTTGACAAACTGCAACTCTGCGTTGCTCTCTGGGAGACTCAGATAGCTATTTCTGCCTTATAAGGCTTCGTCAGTGAGCCACACCCACTTCTCAGATATTCCCCCTGTAAAGGTACAATGTGTCTTTTTCTGTTTTTCGTAGGCTTTTATGTGCATGTTCTTTCTAGCCAGGTTTTACCTACGTAAGCTAGGTTGTTCTGCAGCTCTGGCTGTGTGAAATCTCATTCACCATCCTCAGAGCTCCTCCTCTGTTGACAAACTGCAACTCTGCGTTGCTCTCTGGGAGACTCAGATAGCTATTTCTGCCTTATAAGGCTTCGTCAGTGAGCCACACCCACTTCTCAGATATTCCCCCTGTAAAGGTACAATGTGTCTTTTTCTGTTTTTCGTAGGCTTTTATGTGCATGTTCTTTCTAGCCAGGTTTTACCTACAAGGTAAAACCTGGCTAGAAAGAACATGCACATAAAAGCCTACGAAAAACAGAAAAAGACACATTGTACCTTTACAGGGGGAATATCTGAGAAGTGGGTGTGGCTCACTGACGAAGCCTTATAAGGCAGAAATAGCTATCTGAGTCTCCCAGAGAGCAACGCAGAGTTGCAGTTTGTCAACAGAGGAGGAGCTCTGAGGATGGTGAATGAGATTTCACACAGCCAGAGCTGCAGAACAACCTAGCTTACGTAGGTAAAACCTGGCTAGAAAGAACATGCACATAAAAGCCTACGAAAAACAGAAAAAGACACATTGTACCTTTACAGGGGGAATATCTGAGAAGTGGGTGTGGCTCACTGACGAAGCCTTATAAGGCAGAAATAGCTATCTGAGTCTCCCAGAGAGCAACGCAGAGTTGCAGTTTGTCAACAGAGGAGGAGCTCTGAGGATGGTGAATGAGATTTCACACAGCCAGAGCTGCAGAACAACCTAGCTTACGTAGGTAAAACCTGGCTAGAAAGAACATGCACATAAAAGCCTACGAAAAACAGAAAAAGACACATTGTACCTTTACAGGGGGAATATCTGAGAAGTGGGTGTGGCTCACTGACGAAGCCTTATAAGGCAGAAATAGCTATCTGAGTCTCCCAGAGAGCAACGCAGAGTTGCAGTTTGTCAACAGAGGAGGAGCTCTGAGGATGGTGAATGAGATTTCACACAGCCAGAGCTGCAGAACAACCTAGCTTACGTAGGTAAAACCTGGCTAGAAAGAACATGCACATAAAAGCCTACGAAAAACAGAAAAAGACACATTGTACCTTTACAGGGGGAATATCTGAGAAGTGGGTGTGGCTCACTGACGAAGCCTTATAAGGCAGAAATAGCTATCTGAGTCTCCCAGAGAGCAACGCAGAGTTGCAGTTTGTCAACAGAGGAGGAGCTCTGAGGATGGTGAATGAGATTTCACACAGCCAGAGCTGCAGAACAACCTAGCTTACGTAGGTAAAACCTGGCTAGAAAGAACATGCACATAAAAGCCTACGAAAAACAGAAAAAGACACATTGTACCTTTACAGGGGGAATATCTGAGAAGTGGGTGTGGCTCACTGACGAAGCCTTATAAGGCAGAAATAGCTATCTGAGTCTCCCAGAGAGCAACGCAGAGTTGCAGTTTGTCAACAGAGGAGGAGCTCTGAGGATGGTGAATGAGATTTCACACAGCCAGAGCTGCAGAACAACCTAGCTTACGTAGGTAAAACCTGGCTAGAAAGAACATGCACATAAAAGCCTACGAAAAACAGAAAAAGACACATTGTACCTTTACAGGGGGAATATCTGAGAAGTGGGTGTGGCTCACTGACGAAGCCTTATAAGGCAGAAATAGCTATCTGAGTCTCCCAGAGAGCAACGCAGAGTTGCAGTTTGTCAACAGAGGAGGAGCTCTGAGGATGGTGAATGAGATTTCACACAGCCAGAGCTGCAGAACAACCTAGCTTACGTAGGTAAAACCTGGCTAGAAAGAACATGCACATAAAAGCCTACGAAAAACAGAAAAAGACACATTGTACCTTTACAGGGGGAATATCTGAGAAGTGGGTGTGGCTCACTGACGAAGCCTTATAAGGCAGAAATAGCTATCTGAGTCTCCCAGAGAGCAACGCAGAGTTGCAGTTTGTCAACAGAGGAGGAGCTCTGAGGATGGTGAATGAGATTTCACACAGCCAGAGCTGCAGAACAACCTAGCTTACGTAGGTAAAACCTGGCTAGAAAGAACATGCACATAAAAGCCTACGAAAAACAGAAAAAGACACATTGTACCTTTACAGGGGGAATATCTGAGAAGTGGGTGTGGCTCACTGACGAAGCCTTATAAGGCAGAAATAGCTATCTGAGTCTCCCAGAGAGCAACGCAGAGTTGCAGTTTGTCAACAGAGGAGGAGCTCTGAGGATGGTGAATGAGATTTCACACAGCCAGAGCTGCAGAACAACCTAGCTTACGTAGGTAAAACCTGGCTAGAAAGAACATGCACATAAAAGCCTACGAAAAACAGAAAAAGACACATTGTACCTTTACAGGGGGAATATCTGAGAAGTGGGTGTGGCTCACTGACGAAGCCTTATAAGGCAGAAATAGCTATCTGAGTCTCCCAGAGAGCAACGCAGAGTTGCAGTTTGTCAACAGAGGAGGAGCTCTGAGGATGGTGAATGAGATTTCACACAGCCAGAGCTGCAGAACAACCTAGCTTACGTAGGTAAAACCTGGCTAGAAAGAACATGCACATAAAAGCCTACGAAAAACAGAAAAAGACACATTGTACCTTTACAGGGGGAATATCTGAGAAGTGGGTGTGGCTCACTGACGAAGCCTTATAAGGCAGAAATAGCTATCTGAGTCTCCCAGAGAGCAACGCAGAGTTGCAGTTTGTCAACAGAGGAGGAGCTCTGAGGATGGTGAATGAGATTTCACACAGCCAGAGCTGCAGAACAACCTAGCTTACGTAGGTAAAACCTGGCTAGAAAGAACATGCACATAAAAGCCTACGAAAAACAGAAAAAGACACATTGTACCTTTACAGGGGGAATATCTGAGAAGTGGGTGTGGCTCACTGACGAAGCCTTATAAGGCAGAAATAGCTATCTGAGTCTCCCAGAGAGCAACGCAGAGTTGCAGTTTGTCAACAGAGGAGGAGCTCTGAGGATGGTGAATGAGATTTCACACAGCCAGAGCTGCAGAACAACCTAGCTTACGTAGGTAAAACCTGGCTAGAAAGAACATGCACATAAAAGCCTACGAAAAACAGAAAAAGACACATTGTACCTTTACAGGGGGAATATCTGAGAAGTGGGTGTGGCTCACTGACGAAGCCTTATAAGGCAGAAATAGCTATCTGAGTCTCCCAGAGAGCAACGCAGAGTTGCAGTTTGTCAACAGAGGAGGAGCTCTGAGGATGGTGAATGAGATTTCACACAGCCAGAGCTGCAGAACAACCTAGCTTACGTAGGTAAAACCTGGCTAGAAAGAACATGCACATAAAAGCCTACGAAAAACAGAAAAAGACACATTGTACCTTTACAGGGGGAATATCTGAGAAGTGGGTGTGGCTCACTGACGAAGCCTTATAAGGCAGAAATAGCTATCTGAGTCTCCCAGAGAGCAACGCAGAGTTGCAGTTTGTCAACAGAGGAGGAGCTCTGAGGATGGTGAATGAGATTTCACACAGCCAGAGCTGCAGAACAACCTAGCTTACGTAGGTAAAACCTGGCTAGAAAGAACATGCACATAAAAGCCTACGAAAAACAGAAAAAGACACATTGTACCTTTACAGGGGGAATATCTGAGAAGTGGGTGTGGCTCACTGACGAAGCCTTATAAGGCAGAAATAGCTATCTGAGTCTCCCAGAGAGCAACGCAGAGTTGCAGTTTGTCAACAGAGGAGGAGCTCTGAGGATGGTGAATGAGATTTCACACAGCCAGAGCTGCAGAACAACCTAGCTTACGTAGGTAAAACCTGGCTAGAAAGAACATGCACATAAAAGCCTACGAAAAACAGAAAAAGACACATTGTACCTTTACAGGGGGAATATCTGAGAAGTGGGTGTGGCTCACTGACGAAGCCTTATAAGGCAGAAATAGCTATCTGAGTCTCCCAGAGAGCAACGCAGAGTTGCAGTTTGTCAACAGAGGAGGAGCTCTGAGGATGGTGAATGAGATTTCACACAGCCAGAGCTGCAGAACAACCTAGCTTACGTAGGTAAAACCTGGCTAGAAAGAACATGCACATAAAAGCCTACGAAAAACAGAAAAAGACACATTGTACCTTTACAGGGGGAATATCTGAGAAGTGGGTGTGGCTCACTGACGAAGCCTTATAAGGCAGAAATAGCTATCTGAGTCTCCCAGAGAGCAACGCAGAGTTGCAGTTTGTCAACAGAGGAGGAGCTCTGAGGATGGTGAATGAGATTTCACACAGCCAGAGCTGCAGAACAACCTAGCTTACGTAGGTAAAACCTGGCTAGAAAGAACATGCACATAAAAGCCTACGAAAAACAGAAAAAGACACATTGTACCTTTACAGGGGGAATATCTGAGAAGTGGGTGTGGCTCACTGACGAAGCCTTATAAGGCAGAAATAGCTATCTGAGTCTCCCAGAGAGCAACGCAGAGTTGCAGTTTGTCAACAGAGGAGGAGCTCTGAGGATGGTGAATGAGATTTCACACAGCCAGAGCTGCAGAACAACCTAGCTTACGTAGGTAAAACCTGGCTAGAAAGAACATGCACATAAAAGCCTACGAAAAACAGAAAAAGACACATTGTACCTTTACAGGGGGAATATCTGAGAAGTGGGTGTGGCTCACTGACGAAGCCTTATAAGGCAGAAATAGCTATCTGAGTCTCCCAGAGAGCAACGCAGAGTTGCAGTTTGTCAACAGAGGAGGAGCTCTGAGGATGGTGAATGAGATTTCACACAGCCAGAGCTGCAGAACAACCTAGCTTACGTAGGTAAAACCTGGCTAGAAAGAACATGCACATAAAAGCCTACGAAAAACAGAAAAAGACACATTGTACCTTTACAGGGGGAATATCTGAGAAGTGGGTGTGGCTCACTGACGAAGCCTTATAAGGCAGAAATAGCTATCTGAGTCTCCCAGAGAGCAACGCAGAGTTGCAGTTTGTCAACAGAGGAGGAGCTCTGAGGATGGTGAATGAGATTTCACACAGCCAGAGCTGCAGAACAACCTAGCTTACGTAGGTAAAACCTGGCTAGAAAGAACATGCACATAAAAGCCTACGAAAAACAGAAAAAGACACATTGTACCTTTACAGGGGGAATATCTGAGAAGTGGGTGTGGCTCACTGACGAAGCCTTATAAGGCAGAAATAGCTATCTGAGTCTCCCAGAGAGCAACGCAGAGTTGCAGTTTGTCAACAGAGGAGGAGCTCTGAGGATGGTGAATGAGATTTCACACAGCCAGAGCTGCAGAACAACCTAGCTTACGTAGGTAAAACCTGGCTAGAAAGAACATGCACATAAAAGCCTACGAAAAACAGAAAAAGACACATTGTACCTTTTCAGGGGGAATATCTGAGAAGTGGGTGTGGCTCACTGACGAAGCCTTATAAGGCAGAAATAGCTATCTGAGTCTCCCAGAGAGCAACGCAGAGTTGCAGTTTGTCAACAGAGGAGGAGCTCTGAGGATGGTGAATGAGATTTCACACAGCCAGAGCTGCAGAACAACCTAGCTTACGTAGGTAAAACCTGGCTAGAAAGAACATGCACATAAAAGCCTACGAAAAACAGAAAAAGACACATTGTACCTTT